>CAUYQG010106922.1:0-30035 GCA_963574415.1 Tarsius wallacei
AAACATGGAACCAACCGTGATGCCCATTGAAAGAGGACTGGATTAAAACAATGTAGTTCATATACACGATGGAATACTACAAAGCCATAAAGAAGGATAAAATTATGAACGTCACAGCAACTTGAATGGACTTAGAGTCTATAATACTGAGTAATCTATCCAGAAACAAAGAACTGAGTACCACATATTCTCATTCATAAGCAGTCCTTAAATAATTATCATAATACACAAGAAAGGAAGTGGCAGTAGTGAGAAACTACCAGGGGACAGGAGGGGGGGTGGGGGGGGCACACCTCATCAGCAAGGGTACCTGCATAATAGACTTTTGTATACCTAATTCTGAATTGTACCCCACATCTTTAAAATAAACAATTTTTAAAAATTGGGAAGAATTTCAAATTTAAAATATAAGTATAGTCATTGATAATTACCACTAACATTTTGATATATTTTCTCATTTTTAATGCATAGATTAAAACTATTGTAGCCACACTATATATAATTTTGTATATTGCTTTTTCAATTAACATTCTATGCAAGCATTTTTCACCCTATTTTAGCTATTTATTCTTTTTTTTTTTTTTTTGAGTTGGAGTCTCACTCTGTTGCCCAGACTGGAGTGCAGTGGCTGCTCCCGGCCACTGCAGCCTCGACCTGCTGGGCTCTGGCGATCCTTCTGCCTCAGCCTTCCGAGTAGCTGGAACTACAGGAGCGCGCTACCATGCCCGGCTCATTTTTTGATTTATTGTAGAGATGAGGTCTCGCCAAGTTGCCCAGGCGGGTCTCGAATCCGCGGGCTCAGGCAATTCACTCACCTCGGCCTCCCAAAGCATGGGATTGCAGGCTGAGCCACCGAGCCCGGCCATGTATTCTTTAATTCAGTTGTTTCTCCCTTGTTTTTTAGAATTTACTATGTTCCAGGCTCTAAGGTCTGGGTCCAGTGTATGTCCTCCAAGAGATTATAGACATGGCTAGTAGAGGAACTAGTACAAGCATGTAAGCAATTTCAATCCAGAAGAACAGGTTATAAGGGAACTAAATAAGTTTCAACCTTTATAAGTATACAAGCTCACTACTGAATATCACAAAATAGCTATACTTGTCCGCCATTTTCTAATGTCTTGTCACATCTAGTGCTATTGGTGGTGCATCAGTTACACTCACATAATGAATTTTATTAACCAATGTCTCTTGCAGTCACCTCACTTTGGAATTACCTCCTCTCTACTCCCATCTTTTTACCTTCTGTTATATGGGGCTTTTGCTTCTTAAATAAGTATTTTCTTATAATTGGTTTGAAGTGAACAGATTACTTTGGATTTTTATAGATTTTTAACATTGAAAGGTATTTGAATCTAGAACATGTTAGTGACCAGCATCAGGTGTAGCTAATGGTTAGTAGAAATTCCTCTGTCAATACATCCCTTTTATAAAAATAAGTTTTGGCCGGGCTCGGTGGCTCTGTAATTCTAGCACTTTGAGAGGGTGAGGTGAGTGGATTGCCTGAATGTGCGAGTTCGAGCCCAGTCCAGGCAATTTGGCGAGAACTTGTAGCTACAATAAAACAAAAATTAGCTGGGCATGGTAGCGCGTGCCTGTAGTTTCGGCTACTTGGAAGACTGAGGCAGAAGGATTGCCAGAGTCCAGCAGGTTGGCGCTGGTGTGGCCATGAGTGTGCCATTGCACTCCAGCCTGGACGACAGAGTGAGACTCAAATCAAATAATAATAATAATAAGCTTTTAGAATTTAGTCAACTATTTTTATGTAGAATATTTGGTATCCTATGAACATGAAATTGTTACAGAACCTCCTTGTTTTGTTTGTCCCACCATTAGGAAATTTGGGACAATATAAATATAAGAAATAATAACTGCTACTATTTTTGTCTCCGCAATGTCACAGTAAGTATAAAATATATTTTTCGTATATTTTCTCACTCAATCACTTATGAAAATCATAATTTAGTAAATATTTACCTGGTTTATAAGAGTAAATTGAAAGTTCAAAAGTATAAGAAACTATAATATGTAACAATATACATATTTTGTGATATAATATTTTATACAATGCATTTACATAATATATAGTGAAATATATCATGAAATAAAATAGTGTGAGACCTTCAACTTTGTTCTTTTTCTCAAGATTGCTTTGGCTATTCTGGGTCTTTTATGGTTCCTTATGAATTTTATATATTTTTTATTTCTGTAAAAAATACTATAGGAATTTTTATGGGGATAGCATTGAACCAGGAGATTCCTCTGGGTAGAATGGTATTTTACAATATCAGGTTTTCCAATTCATGAACATGAATGACTTTCTTTTTATTTTTGTATATATTTAATTTCTTTCATTAGTGTCTTATAGTTTTAAGCGTACAAGTCTTTTACTTCTGTGGTTAAGTTTATTCCTAAGTTTTTCATTCTTTTTTATGCTATTATAAATGGGCCCATTTTAATTTCACTTTTGAATCGTTCATTGTCAGTATACAGAAATGAACAGATTTTTGAATTTTGATTTTGTATTCTACAGCTTTATTGTACTAATTTTAGCTTTTAATAGTTTTTATGGTGGATTCTAAAGAGTTTTCTATACATAAGATCACATCTTCAAACATAAACAATTTTACTTATTTCCTTACAATGTAGATGCAGTTTATTAATTTTTCTTCATAATTGCTCTGGGTGGACTTTCACTACCATATTGAATAAAAGTGATAATAGACATTCTTGTCTTGTTCCTTAATTTAGAACAAAAGCTTTCAGTTTTTCACCATTCAGTATAATGTTAGTTATGGGCTTATGATATATGTCATTTATTATATTTGGGTGCATTTCTTTTCATATTTAGTTACTGAGTGCTTTTTTCATGAAAGTGTGTTAAATTTTGTCAAATATTTTTGTGCATATATTGAGATGATCATATGCTTTTTAACCTTCATTCTGATTGATTTGCATATGTTGAACCATCCTTGCCCCCTGTAAGAGCAGTCCTATAGGCCAATAGAATGGAATAGAAAGCCTAGAAATAAGCCCACACATATAGAGTCAACTGATCTTTTGAAAGAGTGCCAAGATTATACAATGGGGAAAGGATAGTCTCGTCCACAAATAGTTCTGGGAATAATAGATATCCACATCCAAAAGACTATAACTGAATCCCTATCTGACACTATAACATTTAAATCCTTAAAATTTTTAGAAGAAAATGTAGGAGAAAAGCCTTTTGGCAGTGGTCTTGGTAATGATTACTTGGATATGACACTAAAAGCACAGGCAAGTAAAATAAAAATAGACCACCGAGACATTATAAAACTCAAAACTTCTACACAGCAAAGGGAAAGCCATCAGAGTGAAAAGACAACCTATAAAATTAGAGATCATATTTGCAAACTATTATTTAATATAAAGTTAACATCCAAAATATATAGACATGCTTCCAGTTCAATAGCAAAACAACACACACACACACACACACTTTTTAAAAAATGAACAAAAAACCTGAATAGACATTTTCTCCAAAGAAGATATATTAATGGACACCAGATATATGTAAAGAAACACATCATCACTAATCATCAGAGAAATGTAGATCAACACCTCAGTCAGATATCACCTCACACCTGTCAGGCTAGCTGTTATTAATTTTTTAAAGAAGATAAGTGTTGATGAGGATGTGGAGAAATTAGAACTATTGTACACTGTTGGTTGATGCAAATGTGAATAGGTGCAGCCACTATGGAAAACAGTATGAAGGTTCCTCAAAAATTAAAAAGAGAACTACTGTGTGATCCAGCTTATGAGTATATATCTAAAATAATTAAAATCGGTATCTCAAGGACATATCTGCAGTCTTATGTTTGTTGTGGCATTATCCACAATAGCCAAGATATGACAACAACTCAAATGTCCATCAGTGAATGAATAGGTTAAAAAAAGTGAGTTATCTAATACAATGCAATATTATTCAGCCTTAAAAAAGAAGGAAATCATTTTATTTGTAAAGCATGAATAAATTTGGTGGACATTTTACTGACTGAAATAAGCCAATCACAGGAGGACAGACACATTCCATTTATATGAGGATTCTAAATGGTCAAACTTATGGAAGCACTGAATAGAACAGTGGCTGCCAGGAGTTGTGGAGAAGGGTAAATGGGAGTTTTTGCTTAATATGTATAAATTTACAGTCTTGCAAGAAGAATACTTTCCACAGATTTACTATTGTACAACCTAATGCCAATAGTTAACAGTACAGTATTGTGCACTTAAAAATTTATTAAGAGAGTTGATCTCATGTAAAGTGTTCTTACCATAAAAATAAACAAAAACACAAAAGCACATAAGAAAATTTTGGAGATGATGGATATGTTTATTACCTTGATTGTGGTGATGATACAAATGGTGTATAAATATGTCCAACTCATCAAATTGTGTACATCAAACATGCAGGTTTTTTTGCATACAATTTTACCTTAGTAAAGTTGATTTTTTTAAAAAAGAGAAGTGATAGCAGCAATCCCATACACACACAAAATATGTAACTTGTCAATTGTTTATAATGTCTGATTATTCTAACATCTGATATTTGTGTGTATCTGTTTTAATATCTATTTTTGTTTGTTTTGCTCGTGGTGACTTGGGTAAATGGTTATCTTTAAGTACACTAATAATTTTCAGTGGAAAGATGTTTGCGGAGGGTCCTCAAGACACAAAATGGAAGTATTGTCTCAGGGATGATTTACATTTGCTAAAAATCTGGGAAATGCTACAAGTTAGAAACCCTCTTAAAGCAAGTTCAGGACTTGTGCTTCAGTGGCCCAAGTTCTGTGAATCTTCGCTGCATATTTTTCTGGAGTATACTCAACCAGCACAATTTATCAAGTACAGTTTTTATTTGTTTGTTTTCTTTCCTTTGCTTTTTCATGCGTTAATTCAGAGCCAAGTCAAATGCTGCTACTTGTCATGTACCATGGCTGGGGTAGTAGTGGGGGATATCAATTCTGGTTCACTTTTCCTCAAATGGTGTTGATTTGGGGGGGTTCCCATTTAACGTAGGGACAATATCACTACTTAATGTGAGGGGTTCTATGACTTCTCAGCTAGAGTGGATCAATAAGATTCATGACCAAAACCTAAGTTTGCTAGATTGGTGAACAGGCTTTTGCCTCAGGGCAAAAACAGTTTGGTCTTATGATGTACTACTTGTTACTGTGGATTTAGGCTTTTTATCTCCCTATTTGGTCAGGCAATTATTCTACTATCTTTTCAGCTCTTCTATGCTTTAGTATTTATAAAAATATGCATTTTATTTAGTATTTTAGTCATTTTCACATAATCTAGCTCTTCATATCAGTAACTAACTCCAACCTAGAACTCATAACTGATTTGCTTCTGTGTTATGATAAATATTCTATTATTTTTTAACATTGAATTCTACCTGTCACAATTGTTAGACATGTTTTTACTGATAAATCCATATGACCTTCTTGCAGAGGTCAGATAAAGACAAAAATCTACCAGAAGTTAGCATGAATAAATGCTTTCTCAAGCAAATCTAGTTAAAACTTAATGTTCAATCTCTTTACAAGTTTTACAGAAACAGGATTCCACACTTGAAAATTTAAGACTGCAATGTGTTCTAACCTTTCAGGACCTTGTATTTGTTTTAAATCGCAAGATGCAGGAATTTATTAGAGTTTGATGTACAAGTGATGACGTGCTTAATATGTTATATGAGTATAGCGTCCTCTAATGCTCCCTGGACCAACATAAAAACAAAAAGTTGCATCTCATTGGAGCTGTTGAAACACAAAAATTTTAATAAATAAGAATTACAGTGTAATAAAATTCATCATTATGTGAGGAATTGGGATAGCACTAAATGTCTTTGGAAACATATTATTCTTTTGCTCTTCCTGTTTCTATTTTGTTCTAACACTGTAATGAATTCTTTAGATATTTCTTAGGGGGATTTTAAAATCTAAACTACCCCCAAATCTCCCTTTTTTCTAAAACTATTCCAAGATTAAATTTTAAGATTATTTTTCTCTTTCTAAATAGGACAACTACACATTCTACCTAGAATTTACATTGTACAGAAATTTACAAATTCTGTTGTGGCTCTGGCCTTTCTTCTTTCTCTGTGTACTCGAGAGCAGATGCTGGTAGATGCTACCAGTGCCCTGCCCAGAGCCCCTTGGTGCTTAGTGCCAATGTGCATGGAAAGGTTATTTCTAAATGCTAGAGTCTCTGATTCTATCTGAGGAAGCTCTCTGGTCCCATGAGTCAGACTGAAAGTGCCAAGGAATTTCTGTCACCCTGGAGCAGTACTTAACCAATGACTATTGGGTATTGGTGGATAAGTATTTCTGCTCCCTTACTTGCTAGACAAAATATCTGAAGTTGGTGTTCTACTCTGGCACCAATGGGACTTTCTCTCTCTCTCTCTTTTGTTTCCATAGCCTTCCATTCCTATTTTTCTACTTTCTTTTTTAAAAAAATTTTTTATTTTAAAGATGAGGGGTACAATTCAGGGTTAGGCATGCAAATGTTCATTATGTAGGGACCCTTGTTGAAGAGGTGTGCCCCCCTCCCCTGGCAGTTTCTCACTACTGCCAGTCTCACTCCCTCGCCTAGCAGTTGTCCACTATTGCCAATCCCTTTCTTATAATATTATGATAATTGTTCAAGATCTGCTTATGAGTAAGAACATGTGGTACTCAGTTTTCTGTTTCTGTGATAGATCACTGAGTATGATAGACTCTAAATCCATCCAAGTTGCTGCGAAGTTTGTTTGTTTGTCCGGGGGTCACCTCCAAATCTAAGGATTTAAATCCTTAGAACAAGGCTTTTGAGAAAACCTAAAAGCTATTACCTCTCCTCCAAACCACATTAATATGGAAAGGGTACTGGTTAGCAAAAGAAATGCATGATTTAGTACTGCTAAATTTATCTTTAGCTTACTGAATCATTAGACAATTTACAAATAATCAAATCCACATATCTCCCATAAGAAAAAATAATAGAAAATAAGCTCACTAACTGCTTTTTAAATGTATTTAAATTTGTAGATTAGAGTAGGAGTAGCAGCTGTTAGTAAAAAGATGGTGACAGATAATGTTGAGTTCACTCTTACAAAATATGTTTCATATTTACTTACTCCTCACAACATCTCTACTTAATCGGAACTACTACCATTATCAACAATTTTAAGAAAAAAAAGCAGAAGAAAGGAGAAGTTAAAAAAATTGCGTAAGATTGCGTAAATATGGGTTTTAACTAAGTTGGTCTGTGTCAGACACTACGATCCTAAACACCATGCTCTGAATAATAGAGTTTTATTTCCAGGCAGAAGCTGAAGGTGAACCATACATGCTTTGAAGGTTCTTCAAATCTCGATTAAATACAAGTGAGTCTGAGAGCACATATTATTTTCATAGGCAATCTGGGTGAAAAAATAGACCATGTTAATGGTGAATCAGACCTTTCTCTTGTCTTTTTTAAAGACATAATGTCCTGGGAAACTGAAACTTGTATTAGGGTTCTTAGACTCAGGATGTACTAGTCTCTTTACAGAGACTAAGATTTTTGCTTTGAAAATATTCTCGCCAAGCCTTTGATCAAAATTCAAGATTATTGAATTATCTTTAAAAATTACATACACAACTTTTGCCCTTCTCTTATCAAAATTGATACTATCCTCAAGCGTTCATGGTTGCCTTTAGTTAAGGAGCATCAAGAATATAATTCTGTGTATTCAACTTTTGGAGATTATGGATGTTATATTCCTAGTCAGTAATATTTTAGTTTCAAGATTCAAGATTTTTAAAAGCAAATATGTGCATTCCCCCAAACTTTATCTATTAAACTTTTTATAGATATGTGATTTTCCTCTATGTGGTACAGAATCATTTATGAGAAAATGATCTTTAAACATAACAAATTCACTAAATATAGTTTATTAACTGTTATACAGGTAAACCTTAAAAAAAGAAATGACTTGTCAAAATAGAATTGAGGTTAACTATAGATAATATAGAATACCACAAACATCAGAAAATAACAATTAAATGAAGTTAGAATTCATTAGTTTTTGCAAGGTCAGTAAATATTTCAAAGGAATAATCAATTATATTTTGATATAATCTTGAGGGTCATGGTAAAATATTAGTATTTTTCTCTGAGCAAGATGGAGAGCCACCGGGGGAATATGAGCAAAAGTATTACTTGGTTTAACTTGTGTTTTAATAGAATGGTTCTAAGCCCAAGATAGTGGTAGACTTACAAGGGAACAAGGAAAAAAGGCAGATGATGAGTTGGAAGATTGTAAAATAATCCACATGAGAGAGATATGGTGGTTTGGACAAGGGCAGCAGCAGTAGAGTGAAGATAGAAAGTTGATTTCTGGACATATTTCATAATTAGATCTAATAGAACTTGCTGACAGTGGATATGGAGTTTGGGAGAAAGAGGAGTCAAGGATAACACCAAGATTTGGGGCCTGAGCAAACTGGTAGAGTGAAGTTGCCCAAAACTATAGATGAGAATAGAGATCAGAGAACAGAGATGGAGGTTTGAGAGAAGAATTGATTTGGAGATTGATAGAGGTACTTATTTTTGACTATGTTGAATTTGAGATGCTATCTGTATTACACAGAAAATCTGGAAAATTTTTCTCAAAAACACCCATGAGCTTGCTTTTGCCTACTGTGGACCCCTCATGACAGTGGTTTTCTAAAATTCAAATACTTGCCTCTTGTATCAAAGATTTTTGAATGGGAAGTCCTGAGCTGTCCTGTAGACTATAAGCTTTTAAAAATGAAAATGAAGCCATTAAATGTAAAAATCCCTCAGGTTCCTCTGTGAGATTAGGTAATCATTTTTTTTTCATAGGATTCTCTAACAACAACAACAACAACAACAACAACAACAACTTTAAAGTTATCCTTATTTGAATCCCCTTGGCTGACATTTATTCTATGTCCATCATCTGATCCAAAATCAATACTCATGTCTCTAGTCACCTGCTCAGAGACTTTTTCATTAATTTTTAGCAAGTGAAATATGACTTGCTCTCATTACAAATGGATAAGTGTAGGCTTATTTTGCTCTTCATTTTTCTCCCTTTATTTTGTAGAGAGCCATCCTGGCATGCTTAAAAAGAAAATGGGCCAAATGAAACTTAAGCTTCACATTTTGGCATGCTTAAAACCCAGCATGTAAATATGGCCCCTGAGAGAAGCAAAGACAAGCTTACAAACAGATGTTTTCACAAGTAAACCATTGATTTTTAACCTTGAAGAGATAACAAAGCAATGCCAGCTTCCCTTTATCAGCGAGAGAGGGAAGTCATCTATCACCCCCAGGGGTTTATGATGCTTATAAATGAATGGTGATGGCAATGTCAGTGTGACACCTTTGATACTGTAAGCCCTTAGATCTTTTTGAGGTTGAGATCTTATATGGAGAGTCCTAACTAGAAGCAGTATATTTATAGAACTCTCCTATAGCTGTGATACTAACAGATTTTTCTACATGTCTTCAAACCCTTTCAGAATGACATTGACCAGAGCAACTCCTTTAGCTTTCAAATTATAGTGTCCATTGCAAACTTTTCCAAAAGTATTTACAATGATACAAATTTTAAAATGGATTTTTTTGCAAAAATATTGTATTTAAAAATTGTCTGAAAGTCCTCATAAGCAAAAACAATAATGAAACACGTCTTAACCTCTCATTTAGATGAAATTTTGACCCATTCCTTGGAAATATTCTTCTAGGCTATCTTCATATTTGTTTTTGTCTTTATGAAATACTTATGCAGCATATGCTTTTAAAAATCTTCATTTAAGATTATATTGTTTGCATCTTTCTGTGTAAATAAATATTATCTGTTAGCTCATTTTTTTTGTCATCGCATGGGTAAACTATAATTTATTTAACTAGGCCTGTTGGACAGTTAGATTTATTCTTGTTTTTTATCTATTTCAAATGATGATATGGTGTATATTCTTGATAACTATTGTTGGGATTTATTGCTTTTTGTCTAAATTATATTAAAGTATAAATGTAACATGGACACAGAAAAGTGCACATTATTTTACATGGGATGCTGAAGGAATTTCTACCAAATGAACACAGCTATCTAGCTAGTGCACTGATTTTTAAAAATGATACTATTCCAAATCCAAGAGCCCTCTTGTACCCTTTCTCAATGATTGCTTATCCTCTAAGGAAACCACTATCCTGACTTCTGACATCATAAATATGCTTTTCTTGCTTTTGAACTCTTTAAAAAACGTCATACTTCATATTTTTTTTCATCCACTTTTCTCTCAGAGAGAGAGAAAAGTAACATGGATGTTACTCATCCATGTTTCTACTTATTCTTATGAATGGATAACAAGGGTCAATGGATATTTTCTTTAAAGAAACAAATATAAAGTATTTTGGACTTTTCAGGAAACATATAGATTTTTGTCATATTCTTCTGTGTGTGTATGTGAGTGTGAGTGTGTTTCACCATACTTTAAAAACACAGAAGTTAATCTTAGTTTGCAAGCCATACAAATATAGGTTTCACGCCAGAATTGGCTCGAAGGTCAGAGTTGCCAACCTCTACTGAATAGTATTCAATTACATGAATAGATCACATTTATTTTCCCGTTTGACTGAGAATGGACATATGCTTCCAATTTTTGCTTATTAACAATAGTACAACAATAGTACAACAATAGTACAACAATGAACGTTATTGTACATGACTTTGACAACATTCCATATCCACTACTCTGGAGAAAATACTTAAGAATAGAATTGCTAGTGTATATGTTCTACTTTAGTGGATATTGCCAAATGTTTTCAATAGTGATTTACATGGAGTCACACTTTTGCATGCAGTGTCTGTTTGTCAGTTATTCCACACATCGTTACTAATAATTGGGATGATGTGTCACTTTATTTTTATATTTTAACCAATCTAATATGTGTGTAGTTGTACTGCATGCAGTTTTAATATTTATTTTCATAATGACTTAGGAAGTTGAGCACTTTTTCTTATTCTAATTTGTCATTTTTAATTTTCTTTGTGATGAAGGTCCTATATAAGGTTTTTAACAATTTTTAAATGACTTCCATGCCTTTCTATTAATTTTTAGGAGTCATTTATATATTGTAGATTTATGAATCTATATATTGCAACTTACCTTTTCTCTTAATGATATATTTGAATGAATCAATTTAGTCAATGATTTTATTTGCAGTTAGTACTTTTTGCATTTTACTAAAGAAATGTTTGCCCACCCCCAAATCATGAAAATATTTGCCTACTTTTCTCACTGAAACTGTGTCACTCCATTCACATTTATGTTTCATCAATTTGGATGTGTTTTTGTACAGGGTGCAAAGTAGGAATCAAGATATCTTCCTTCTTCATATGTTCAGCCAACTGACTCAGCACTATTTAGTGAAAAAAAACTCATTTTCCCCACTTTACTTTTGTGTTACCTTAGTTATAATTCAGGTAACCTAGTATATCTGGGTCACGTGTTTGATGTTTGATTATTCTATTGGTCAATTTGTCTGGATTAATTTTAAGTGTCTTTTTTCAACAATCGAAAATATGTTAAATACATAAATACTTCCAATTTTATTTTTTTGGAGGGTTAATATATTTTCTTACCTTATAGCCTGGCATCATAAAAGTCCTCATATATCAAGGGCGGGAGTGGGCACAGAATCTGAAATTATCTTTTGAAGAACAGGCCCTTTGTAGTACCCTTGGAATTTCTTCCTCCAGACCGGTCAACCAAAGTTTTTTGCTTTTTAAATTTATTTATTTCTTATAGAGTTGTGGGGTACAGGTAAGGATTTACTACATAAGTAGACTGTATGAAGGTAAAGTCTGGGCTTTTAGGTGGCCCTCACTCCACCTAGTAGCGAACCACAGAAACAGAGAACTGAATATGAATACCACATGCTCTTGCACTAAGTGGACCTTCAACACTAGTCACGCTAGCACAAGGGTAGGATCTGCAGTTGCAGGGCATTGCTAGGGAGAGAGGGAAGAGGAGGGTGGGGAGTACATAACAACACAAAGTTTTTATCTGGAAGTTTTGAGAAGGTTTCGTAACTATTTGTAGAAGAAATGTCCCAATTTGTGGCAAACAGGCAACTGGTTCTTCTGCCATAACAGCACACCTGCCCACACCATGCTGATGTTCAGCAGTTCTTGACCAAAAATGGCATGACTCCTGTTCCCCACCTTCCCTATTCACCTAATCTTGCCCCAAGTGACTTTCTTTTTTTGTTTCCCCAGATGAAAAAAAAGCCCCAGAAGGAAATGTTTTGCCAGTGTGGAAGCATGAAACAAAAAACGACAGGAGCACTAAAAGCCATCAAAATGGATGAGTTCAAAAATTGTTCTGAGCAGTGGAAAAAGCATCTTGATATATGTGTTGCATCAAACAGAGGGAATTTTGAAGGTAATTGAAGTTTAAACATGTATGGATAAATATACAATTTTTAATAAATAAACTCTGGGTTTTTTGGGACTCCCCTCATACAGAAGAGGACATTTGAGGAGTGTTACAAAATTCAAGGAATGTGAAAGTTTTATTTGTATTCTTTTCTTTTGTTTTCAAATTTTTTATTTTAAAGATGTGAGGTACAATTCAGGGTTAGGTATACAAATGTTCATTATGCAGGTACCCTTGCTGATGAGGTGTGCTCCCCTCCCCCCGCAGTTTCCCACTACTGCCAATGCTTTTCTTAAAGTATTATGGTAATTGTTCAAGGTCCGCTTATGAGTGAGAACATGTGATAGTTCTTTGCTTCTGTTTCTGTGATAGATCACTCAGTATTATGGACTCTAATCAACAGGTAGAAAACTAAATGATATTGAGATATTAAAAATGATAGAGAAAAATAATAAAGAAGAGGGCATAATTACTTTGGGAACAGAATTAAGTTTATTTTCAGCCAAGTTTAACTCTATTTCTTAAATGACGACTCTCCAGCAAGTCCTTCTCTGACTCAGCCACTTGCTGTTACATCATCCTACTTATCTGATTATAATTTGTCACTAGTTGCATTTTTTGTTTATTTATTAATCGTTTCTCTGTTTCTTTACTCTAAAACAGAAACTACCTGAAAGTAGGACCCTTTTATAACTTCTTCAGTAGTTCCCCCTATCCCCAGTGCTTAAAAGGATAGCTTCCTCTTGGGCAGTTGACCTGCAAATGAGTAGACTAACAAAATTAAGTAAGTGAAATCAATCATCCTTAGTTTGTCTTTTAAAGGCAGATGTCTTGTCAAGATAGAGAGCTTCTGAAGATAAATTTAACAATAAGCAAAGATTCTGCCTTTGCATCTAATGACATGAGTGAGACCTTATTACAAAATTAAATTTTTGCCAAAATGTATTTATAAAATACAAGCAAATTTAACATTTTTATATGCTAAAGAGAATACATTTCTCTCATAATCAGTGTTCAATCCACCTTTGAACTTTGTTTTCCTTTTTTGTATTAGCGTAAATTTGTTCTTTTAGATATGATAAATTCAATGATTCTCAAAAAGGAGACAAAACATGGTATGGGGAGTTTGAGTGTTCATGAATGTGGATTTAGAAGTAGGGAATAAGAAGCTAGTTGAAAATACAGGAAGTCCAAGTGCAAAGCTCACACATGTAATCCTAGCACTTTGGGAGAATCACTTGAGCCCAGAAGTTCAAGACCAGCCTGGGCAACATAGCAAAACCTTGTCTCTACAAAAAAGCAAAAAAAATTAGCCTGACATAGTGGTACATGCCTGTAGTTCCAGCTACACGGAAAGCTGAGGTGAAAGCCCAGGAGATTAAGGCTGAACCCAGGAGGTTGAGGCTGTGATGAGCCATGATTGTGCCACTGCACTCCAGCATGAGGAACAGAGTGAGACTCAACTCAAAGATATATAAATATAGAAGGAGATTAAAGATGGCAGTTTGTATTGTATATATAAAGATAATTATAATCAGGTAAAGGACATTCTAGAAAATTTATTTTAAACTATTAAATTTGAAACATATTAATGTAAACCAAATGCTTTCATTCTTAACAGGATGTCAAAATTCCACTGCCTACAAGAGCATATCTGCTTATACAGAATAAGTGAAATGATCAGATTATTATTATTATATTATTATTACCATGCAGAACAAGTGGCTTGATGAGATTATTGTTATTTTTCAAATTGATGGAGGTGTTCTGCTGATGTTAAAAATTAAAGAACTGTTAGGTTGATATGTGTCCTAGATGACTGACCATATATGAGTGGCCGGTCTTGGTGTTCCTGGGACAGTCCTGATTTACATCTATTGTTCTTGTTTCATGGTTAATTGAATACTCTTTCACTCTCAACAGTGCTCTAGTTTGATAAGTTATATCTCACCCCAGCCATAGACAGAAGGATGGCCCTCCAAAGTATGGTGAGCCCCCTCTTGGTGGAAGTCACAGTAGGAAAATTCCCAGGAAGAGCTGCAAGCACAAAGGCCGTTCTCAACGGTTGCTACTGTTCATCGTTTTCTCCTCAGTATATAGTAAAGTCTGCAGCATTTTCACAATAAAGGCAAAGACTCATAAAATGGTTAACATTAGAGTTCACATAGTCACATACAATAATTGGTATATAGGGATATTGTTTCTGGATTGCTTTCTCAGCTCTGGTGGGAGCCTAACTACTGCCAGTGTCATTTTGGCAGCCGAATTCAACAGAGCTGCTCGCAGGCCAATGTATGCAAAAGCTACAGGAAGAAAAAAAAAAGTCCATTTTCCTCTCTCTACCGCATCTCACACTTCTGGGATTCTGAAATATCTTACCGAGCACTTTATTCAATCTAAATTTAAATAGAACTTTTCACCACTTCCCAAGAGAGAAACAACAATGAACTAGATGAAAATGAGAGGAACTGGAAGAAGGTAATGCTCCATATCATTTGGTTAATCTATTCTTGTTTATTAATTTATTACATGGAACAGTAAGTTTAATGGCTTTAACTTTGAAGTGGAAAAGAAGCCCCTAAAGTATACTTTCAAAAAATGCAATAATGAATTTAGGAAGATCTAGGACAAGGATTGCATTTAATATGTTAAGTTATTTTTCAGGGCCTGCTTTAACCTTAGCCTTCAGATTTATCATTTGACATTAGCCAAAATAAACTGCCATCATAAGAGACCATGTATTATTAAAATCAGAACAGTTTTCTATATTTATTAGTTTAGTCATAAAATTGCTATTAGAAATAGCATACAGATGAGTTTGATATCCATAAAATCACTGAAACATAACATGACATTTACTACCTGTAGTACATAATTATACTCACATACTCTTAGATGTATTTATTTCTGTCACTGAATCATTATTTTCAGCAAGTTGTACTGCATTTTTAGAAGTAGAATTTTAATCTCCTCCTTTCTTTTATACTTCTAGTTTTGAAGAGATATAATTTGAAGAATGATTCTTCTGAAGGAAAAAAGTCTTCTTAAGGTACACGTCATTTTTTACTAATTTTTATTTTTCAGTAATTGTACTTTATGTCTTTGTTGATGCTATGAACTCTATGAAACTATACAAATTGGTTAATTATAGATGCATAAATCTATTGTCATATCTGCTACTGCACCCTAGTTTTTGAAGTAAATGTCATAAACCTCAAAGTCACACTCAATGAAAATAAATGTTAAAAAAAACTACTTTTCTGATTTGTCTGCCTCTTGCATTGTTTTTATTTTTATCTACTCTATCATCATATAGACACACTGTAATATGAACCTAAACAGATTTAAAGTTTTGAGTCTCTTAAATGTACAGGGCATATACAATGACGTAAGTTCGCTGTGCTATATTTTTAAATAACTAATCCACTGAGGATGGTGTAGAGGAGTGAGCATGGAAACAAATGAATGAGGCTTGCTAGCCACTCAGTATCCAAACCCATTGCGGCGTCATAATTTTCTTCTTCTCAGCAACTACATATTTTATAAGGAAAATTATATATTCCAATTTGGAAATTCAAAAAATTCTTAATACACCCACCAAATGAAAAGTCCATTGTATTTTATAACATTCAGATGTCTGCATATTTTGTCTGAGGAAAATTATACATCTGAGGCTAGCAGTAGGATGTTGACTTACTGGAAGTCAACATTTACAAATAAACACCCAAGTCAGTGCAGGCTTCTCCTGGATAACTTATATTGTGGGGATTTGCTTTTCTAGGAAAAAATTTCTTCATCGGTAAGAACCAGAGAATATTTAAATATGGAGCAGTTGTAGCTTCCCAACACTTCTTACTAATGTCTATGCTTCCAAATTATCAGACACAAATTCATTAAAGGAAAATGACCTGTGGTGACTAGTCAGAAAAAGGATATATAGGATTTTTTAGGTTTCTTAGGTGCCCTCTATGCTCATAACAGCAGTTGTAGTGATAGGAATTTTTTTTGGTTAGGCTTACATGGTCTCATTTTTGTGTCTTCTAAAAAGAATTGTTTCAGGTTCTCTAGAATCAAATTTTGAAGTATCAATTGTTGTGCAGATTTAAGTTTTACCCCGGAAAACTGAACGAAGTTGCCAAGGACAGGGGAAAAAGAGAAGAAAAATTTATTTTAAAAAAACCCCCCGTGCCTTGGGAGGCTGAGGTGAGTGGATTGCCTGAGCCCGCGGGTTCGAGACCCGCCCGGGCAGGCGAAACCTCATCTCTACAATAAATCAAAAAATCAGCCAGGCGTGGTAGCGCGCGCCTGTAGTTCCAGCCACTCGGAAGGCTGAGGCGGAAGGATCGCCGGAGCCCAGCGAGTCGAGGCTGCGGTGGCTGGGAGCGGCCCCTGCACTCCAGTCTGGGCGACGGAGTGAGACGCCAACTCAAAACAAACAAACAAACAAACAAACAAACAAACAAAATCCTGGGAGTCCCAAAGATCTTTTTCTAGTGCCAGCAAAAGATCTACATGCCAATGCCTGGCAGACTTCGTCCTACTATATAGTGTAGCAAACTGCCAAAACATTTTCTAGGTGTAATGCTTGATTTGCCCAAGATTTCACTCGCCTATTCTGACCTTTTCTTTATTTCTTTTTTTATTTTTTAATAGCTCAGGATATATGTGTGACTCTGTAGGGACAGAAAGCCCTAGATCTTGATAGAGTACTGGTAGAATGAAGAAAAAATACCTGCAGCAGATAAATGTGGGAATAAATGAAATCAACTCAAACTCCACCAAGACAAGCAAGAAGGGCATATGTAGTCCCTGTGACCATCATTTTTACATTAAACCACAATATACAGGTAACTATTACTGGACCAACCCAACTGCTGTCAGCCTCATTGTAAATGCAATTTCACCTTGTGATGGTGTAACATATTTTTTAATCCCTGCTTTTGAAAATATTGACTTTCAATCATTGGACACTTTTCTTGACACTGAGTGGTAAACTTTCTGAACCAGAGAACTATGACACTGATACAACATCTTTAGAATTCCAACTATATAAATTATACAACCTATTCTTTGAAATAAATAGCAACAAATGTATTTTTATAACAAAACTGCAGCCACAACAGTAAATTTTAAGTACACAATGTGTGAAAAGTAAAGATCAGGTGCCATGAAAATATCTTCAGAAAATATGGCAATGATTCTATAGCCTTAATATTTAATGAACTGATGTAAGTCAGTAAGAAAATCACTAAAAGTTTAACAGCTGTTCACCAAACACTCACACTCATTAGATCTTAAATATATGTAATGATTACTTATATTAAATAAAGTATAAGGTATTATATTGGTGTTGTTTTAAGCCATAATATGCATATGTCTATGTAAATTAAGACAATTTCTAATGGTCTATACTTATATAATATCTATAATATGTTTTATATATTTTGTGCATATGTATATATTGTTTAAAACAATAATATTATTTTTATCTAGCAAATTTGAGGCAATAGAAAATATAAGTTGAATGCAGTGGTACATGCCTGTAGTCCCAGCTATTTGGGAGGTGAATGTGAGAGTATTGCTTGAGCCCAGGAGTTCGAATCCAACCTGGACAACATTGTGAGATCCTGTCTCGTAAAAAAAAATTGATATACATTTATATAAATTTCCTAGTATTGGAGTGCTGGCAGGACTGTATTTAATGAAACTAATTCACAAGATCATGGTGTAGCATTGCATTTGAGTAGATAGATGGCAAATAATAATTTTTATTTCTACTTTTTTTAGTAAATATTTTTACTTTTATAATAAAGGTACTATTTAATAAATATAAACCTACTTTATTCCAAAAAAGATTAATTGTACTTAAGTAAGTATTAAAAGTCATTTTGCTGTACTACAAGAGAAAAATGGATAGGTATATGAAACAAAATTATATTAATCTAGTGTTATATCACACAATTACAGTTTTAAATAATGAGATATTATTACGTATCTTAAACAATGTGATCTCTTTTATAATGTTTTAATTCTTAGCCCTATATTTGCAAATAAGTTTTTACTATTTTAACAGTTAACTGTCAATTTCATTTTTAGAATGCAGGGACTGGCCAGGCTCAGTGGCTCAGCCTGTAATCCCAGAACTTTGGGAGGCCAAGGTGAATGGATTGCCCGAGCCTGCGGGTTCGAGACCAGCCGGGCAATTTGGCAAGACCTCAGCTCTACAATAAATAAATTTTTAAAAAATTAGCCAGGTGTGGTAGCGCCCGCCTGTAGTTCTGGCTATATGGAAGGCTGAGAAGGAAGCATCAACTGAGCCCAGCAGGGCAACGCTGGGGTGGCTGTGAATGTGCCAGGGCACTCCAGCCTGGGCGATAGAGTGAGACTCCAACTCAAAAAAAAAAAAAAAAGGGAATGCAGGAATGGATTGTGCTTCTGTTAATATAGCAAGTGAATATCTTTCTCTACCTTTTCACTTCTATTTCTTACACTTATTCAACCTCACATGAAGATAAGATTTCTGTATTTGCATGTTATAAAATGTAGTAATGAAACAGGAGATGCTGGATTTAGTAATGCAGTTACAAATTGTGCCGTCAAAAGATGATGGAAGTGAAATGTCCTGACAGGATAAGGATGGCATCAGTAATAGAAACAAATGAAAAGTGAAGACCAATTTGAATGGTCCCAGTCCACTCACTTGATTATCTTCTCTCTGAGTCACAAAATGAATGTCACAGCTATACATATATTTAAAACTTACAGAAATATTGTAGTAGGTATTTTAAAAATAATGTAGATTGTGTGTTTCCTTGATTTTTGACATATAGTAAATTTATTATTTTCTCTGATCTTTTTCTTAAGAGAATACTTTTTAAAGTTGAGATTAAAATAATTTGACTAATGTCTTAATAAAGGGATTTAAAAGATGCTTTTGTGCACCATCAAATTAAAGTTCAGAGTATTGCAATCAAATAGCACAAGGATGCATATCCAAATGAAATACTGAATTAGACTTCTAAATAATTTACCCTTATTGAAAGGACCATCTTCCAATGCAAAAGTATGTGCTCCAATTTTTAAGGATTTGTGAATGAGTTAAAGCCGAGTTAATTGCCCTTTGAAACATCAAGAGTCTGTGCTCCTCTATGTATATTCTTAATAACAAGAGCAAAAAACTGCCTTAGACCATCTCCCTGGGAGGATCTTAAAATCTGACGGCTAGTAAAGTGAAATATATACTTCCACTGGGATTTTAACAAAAGATTTATGGAATGCTTACTGTGTGTAAGACACTGGGGTTCCACCTGAAGAGAACTTGGTTTCTACCTGAAGAAGCGCAGACAGATTATTTCAACTGAGATGATCTAATATAGGGGTATACTGTTAGCAGGGAGACTTGAGAGTCCAACCTGCCAAGGGAGAGCCACTTAGCCCAGCCAGACAGTTTACATGAGGTTGGTAGGGCAGGACCTTCACCTAAAGGGGGAGCAACATAGCTATTTTCTCTGCCTACTTTGTGCAGACCTAATTTCAAAACTGATTGAAATACCTTTATGTTGAACCATCTTTCTGATTCTGGATGCTGTGATATGGCACAACCTGGGTTTCTTGTCTTTCACGGAGACTCTATGCCTTTTTCAGAGATTAAACGGGAATTGCTATGTAACTGTCACTGTAAGTGTATGAAGGGATTTCAAAAGTTTTGTTACCTGTGAAAGTGTAACTGGTAGTCCAAAGTCTCTCTATGTGTGCGTGGGTATGCATGTGTATGTATATATGTGACCAAAGAAATGTGTTTTTTCTCATTTTGGAGAGAAAATAGAGGTGATCTCGAGGTCCCTAATTACTGCTGATGCAAGATGAAGATTATCCTTACTTCAAATTACAAAGTTTTTTTTTTCATCTTTAAAATGATGGTAACAACTTTTTGTCCTAGATAGAGCAAGATATTTCTAATCAAATGTTGTTGCCACCGTTACAACTTAAAGTTAATCCTGAGAATAGTATTTGCCACAATGATCTGTTGTTCCATGCCACATAGAAATATGAGCCAGCCAAGCCTTTTTATTTTTAATCAATTGAAATTTTACTTTGAGAAAAGGAAGAGATTTTTCAATGCACACAAAGCATGTGCAGCAAAACAAAAAAGCTTTTAGAGAAGACTCAAAGGGTTATTTCTCATTATTTTTGGCATCCCTCTCTCCATTGAAACAAGTCACAAGCGTATCTACAGTTGATCAGTTGACAGATCAGCAATTCTATTAAGATGAAAACTAACCTTGGAAATGTTTAGAAGGAAAAGGGCGTCCTTTGATTTATTATGCCATTTTATGCTTGTGCCATTATTCGCCTTTCAGCTATTCAGGCTATGTTAAGTGAAAACATCCAGCATTTTTAATAAAGTGCTTCATTCAAACAAAATATTAACCGGAAGCATTTTAGAAGAATCTTCTTATTAAAGTAAATGAAATAAAGATCATCCAGGTCTGTTCAATAATAGAGAGTAAGGCATAATGAACAGAATGCAGCAACTTTCCTGTGATGACAAACTATGCTGTCAATTTTTTTAGTGCTGGCTGAGGTCTGGGTGTTTTCCTCAGGAATTATAAGGACCTTTGCTTTTTAGCAGGTGGCAATGCATACTAGTTATCCTGTATCTCGATAAAAGTTGTTGAGTGATATGTGGTTCATTTGTATATTTAGGTAAAGTTATTTTGAAAATAATTATCATTTTTTGCCTGAAGTCAGGATTAATAGCTATTTAATATAATTTGTGATTTGCAGTTTAATCACAAGTTAAGTATTCAGATTTCCTTAAATTTCAAAGCAACCTCATCAATTTATCTTTTTATTGCATTTTTGAAATTTTATAATCTACTTTCCTTACCACATTCATCTACAACCTCTAAATCACTCATCTTGAATTCTTTCAGAACTTGTATTTTACTAAAGAAATATGTATGCTATGCGGGAAGGATTTCCCAGGATGGAAAAAATAGAATTTAGAAAGTGTATTAGATATATTTTGGTACAGAATAATCTTAAAACTGCAACAATTTTTCACTGAACTTTAATTTTGAATGTTCTACTGCTAATTTATTATAATATTTAGTTATATTATTGGTTTAAATATATTTAACTTATAAAAGCAATATTACTTTAGAAAACTTGAATGTATAATATTACAAATTATAATTGGATTTCGAATAGCGTCTACTTTATAACTAATATATTTAAGGTTTTTAAAATAATAAAGTGATTATTTCAAAATTTATTAGCACATTTAATAACTGAAGCCTCTCATTACACTTAATAATTAGTCTTAAGAACCATTAAGAAAAATGTTGGGTCAGATGGACAGAAAAAAAGACAGTTTCACAGTTAAATTTTGAATAAAGTAGACAACTTTAGGAGAGCAGATACTTTCTTTAAACTGACGAAGAGTGATTGGTCTCAGAAATAATCTTATTGGGAGAATATGAGAAAACATATGGAGATATTATAATGAATAATAAACCAACAAAGTTAAAGTTGTATTTTCATCTCTTCTCTGATGACAATAAGCTCAAAATGGAACCTACTGATTTATTTGTTCATTTGTCAAAAGTTCATTAACTACCTTCTGTATTTCTGGGCTTTGGAAACACAAGAGTTGGCAAAACTGACACAGCAAGCCATCATGGAGCTTTTAGTTATGGCTTGGGACCCCCTAAGGAAAGCAGCATCTTCATGAACTCTGATACAAACCATGGTAGGATAACACCAGGGTGCTGACAAAAAGTTTGAGAGACATGAGCCCCTAGCACTGGTAAGCGTACAGTTCTGTCAAATGAATAAACTCAACTGCCTTCCTATTTAGTTATGCCTATATTTAACCAAATGATTAGAAAAGAATGCAACTTTGTTATCATAAAACTAATACAATATAAATCCTTTCTTGAATTCTCAATTTTTTGGACTATTAATATATTTTACTTCGTTTGATACTGTGGTTTCCATATTTTACATGAAGTATGATAAATAATATCTTATATGAAAATTAATGGTTTTAGGGATTTATATTCCTGGGATTGGTACATTTTAAAAAATAATGTTGCCAATACCCACAGTAGTGTCAATGTTACTAAAACTAAATTCATCTTTTCACTTGAAGCTAGTACATTAAAAGGTAAAGTCAAAATACTAAATTAAAATTAGTAGATTAGAATGTGCTGCAAATCTTAAACTTTTCATTAAAGTTCACTTTTTAATTAATTAACATCTTAGAAATCAGGAAAAGATCAACAATTTCTAAAGCATTATGACTTAAAATAAATTTTAAAAATATTACTAAGTTTTCAAGAATATTTTAATTAAGAACTATCCATTAGTGTGATTGAAGGCAGTTTTTAAAAATGCAGTACCAATGACTGTAAACTTAAATCAGAGGTTTTTTTCCCCCGTAGATAAAATGCTTGTCTTTGTGTTCTGGAGAGCATAAAGCTGGGGAAGTAAATGAGCATTCTGTGAAATTTGTGGTTGAATGAACTTCTGAAAAAACAAAAAAGAAAAGATACTTGTTAAGATAGAATGACTATCTCCTTGATATTCCCTCCACATTTATCTGTATCTATACATCTATCTATATCTATAGCATCTATCTATATCATCTATATTTATATGACTAGTTAGCTAGCTGTCATTTATCTATAAAATCTATATTCATATCTACACTATGAATATTTTCTAAACTATATATGTATACATATATATACACACACATGAGTTTTGATATAATTAAATATATGCATGTATATATATAGTTTTGATGTAACAAATGTTATAGCATTTTATATTTTTAATTTACTCACACTATCTTCATAGCAAAATGGACCCACGTATGATCTAATTTCTGCTAACTGTAATTAGTAATTAAATTTCCTATTTACATGTATTTTTCTTTATTAGCATCTCTCAAAATCAGTAAAATAATGCAGGTTAGTTTCAGAAAGCAACATCAGATTAAGAATGGGAAAAAATCTAGAGCCAAATGAAAGGTGCTAAGAAAACAAGTTTACTATAATTTAAAATGTTAAATACTAATAAATTTTCCTAAGCTAGAGTAACAGAATGCCAAATATAAAATCTCCTATCTATTTCTTACTTCCATCAACTACAAAATTCAGAAACATAATTTAAAAATCACCTCCTATCAGACACATTCATAAATATATGCCCGTGAATGAAATATGGAGTAATATGAACACCAATTCCTCACATATGTAATATTTGATAGTCTCCTAAAATTGTCATTAGCTTTTTTAGCTTGCTTTTCTTTCTTTTTAAAAATACAGTTCTTCAGTGGCATTTTTCCTCTGATAGAAAAATCATTTGACACAAGCAGAACTGTCAAGGAATGTCATATGTTGAGAAATGCAGTGACAAATAGGAAAGGGCTGAGTCACTTAGAAAGTGTCTCGCAGACAGCCAAGAGTAACAAGCACTAAATTGAAGAAGAGAGTGCTGGTGGAACTAGGTCAAAACAGTCTAATGAAGCATAGTCATTATATGACAAATGGCCAGAAGACGTGTTTACATTATTGGTAGGTAAGCTGTTTATTATTAGAGGCTTAATAACAGTGACCTTCAAATTGAGTATCTGAATTTTGTCAGATGTTTTGGTTTTATGTTATTTACTTCTGCTTAATTTCCACATGGTGTTATTTATAAAGATTTTGATGTTATTTATCTTAATTATCTAATACTGCTCAAAATAGCTATATGAATACAGGGCCAATGCAAAGAATATATTGTTATATTTTCATGAAGCACAATTATTGATCTTTCAAACATCAAATCAATTGTGTATAAAATTCAAACCTTGGAAAATATAACTGCAAGAAATTCTATCAAATTAAACACTTTCCTAGTAAAATAATGTTAAGCATGGTAGTATTAAGTATTATATAGATATTAGAATCTAGTAATCATGGGTTAAGTATAAATTACTGTTCATATGTTATAGTTGGATTACGAGAAATGACACCAACACACAGGGAAGGTCAGATTATGAGTCCTCTATTGACGCTGGCAACCGAGAGCGGACTAGTGTCCCAAATAACTCTTGGTGGCGAACAGAGTGAGTAGTGGGTCTTTTAAAGGTAAACATTATATAAGCTATACAATTTGATTGATATTTCTCGGCAAACTATATGATTAGTAAGGGACAGTAAGGGGTATGGATGGTTATAGAATTTACACAACCAGGGAGTTTCCAATCACCGAAGGGCACAGGAATGTTGGTGTGTGGTATGATTACGAGAAGGTTACATAAGGGAGACTAAGATGGAAGTTACAAAGACTAAGACTGTTACAAAATGGAGTTACTTTCTCATGTCAAGCAAGCTATTTCAGCAGGCTATTATAGGTTTTGCAGATAGATATTTCATATATATGGATATTGTTATCATGTTAGGATATACAAAATGAAAAATTATGGGGCAAAATTAAAGTACTCAATGTTTTTTTCCTGGATTAAAAAGCTTCCTTTAAGAAAATATTTTGGAATATAGCATTTTACATATTTTTAGAGATAGTTTTGATATTACTGATCTCAAAGTAAAAGCAATTTTAAAAGGTGCATATAAAGAAGGACAAATAATCTATGCCTGTTCCAATGTGGTTGTGTCTTTAGGTCAATATAATATGAATTTTTGTAAACCTTCCTCTCTACCCCAAATTCCTATTGAGTTCATGTACTTGAGCTAATATATCTAATACATTTTTTTCATACACTTGGAAAAAGGATACCCCCCCAAACAGAGATCTCATTGCAGAGATATTTCCAAATATCTTATTTGCCTAATCCTCACATGTGTATATTTCCCAGCCTCTGAGGAAGTTTAAATTTCTTCAGGAACAAACATATAGCTTGTGGCCATAGTGACTTGTCCCAGTTAGGTCTAATTTTCCAAAAATGTGCTTCAGATAACTATGTTATAATGATTCTTGTAAATGACTTTCAATTTTATATTCTGTAAAGATACCACTCCATTCCTTCTACTTGTATGTGGTGAAAAATTAGACATATGCATCCAGATAACTTATCCATATTTCAAAATTCTCATTTGAATGCTGTCATACACATCAAGAAATATGTGCATTTTCTCTTAGTTCTTCTTTAAACCTGCATAATCCTTGAACAATTTTAGTTGTATGTTAAAATCATACAATAAAAACTTTATTTTCCTATTCCTGACCTTGTTATCCCTACACATAACATCAGCTAATGTTTCCAATAATGTAATTACTGCTTCTTCAGTATCAGTTCCAGTTTTTAAGGAATCCTCTTTTCAATAAGTATAGTGAATTAAGGATCCTATAAAAGACCAGGTAAATCCACAATGGATTTTTTTCCATTCCCAGGAGTGGCTTTAATTTTTAAGATATTAGGCATCCTTGAATGTTGCTCAAACCCCAGTCTCCAGCCTGTTTCTTAGATACAGTCACGTCCTGTAAATTTATTTGATTTTCCATAAGCCTGTGAACTCCTTCACTGAAACAGTCAATTTCTAACAGTCTTTTCTATGCTTTAGCTGAGGTGTCAGGGCAGTTTCTATAACTTCTATTTGAAAGGCAGGGGATATTCTGATAATTCCCATGACTGCCTTTATTTCTAGGCACTGTGGAACAATCTGGCCTTAAGAGTTTTTTTTATTGGAAGATATTTAACTATGAATTAAATTTTGTTAATAGATGTTTGACTACTTAGTTACCTATTTGTTTTTGAGTATAATCAGGTAGTTCCTATCTTTCAAAGAATTTGCCCAATTTATTTAAATTGTTGAAATTATGTGCAGAGGGTGTTTTACAATATTATTTTATTAATTTTCAAATTTCTTTGTGTCTATGGTGGTGCTCTTTCTTTCATTCCTAGTACTGGTAGTTTGAATATTCACTACTTTCTCTCACTCTCTCACTGGTTGGTTATTCTGGATAGAGTTTTATTAATTATAAGACTCTTTTCAAAAAATAGACATTAGACTTCATGGATTTTTTCTACAATTTTTAATTTTACCAATTTTTGCTCTTAAATTTATGTTTTAATTTTTATTTACTTTATCTTTCAACTTTGGCAGTCTTTGTTTTTTAAAAACACTTTATTGAGATATGATTGACATGAATTGTACACATTTAATGCATACAACTTGATGTATTTTGAGGTAGGTATATTGTTGTGAGAATATCATCACAATTTATGCTATAAACTTACTCATCACCTCCAAAGTTTCTTCCTACCCTCTGCATTTGTTATTATTATTTGTAATAAGAACACAACATGAGCTCTTTCTCAGAACACATCTTTAAGTATACAATATAGTATTGTTAAAGATAGAAACTCTGCTGTACAGTAGATAGCTAGGAATTATTCATCTAGCATAATTTAAATGGTATACTCTTGGACTGATACTTCCCTGTTTCCCATTTCTCCAAGTATCTGGAAACTACCATTTGACTGTCTGTTTCTGAATTTGACTATTTTTTGATTCCCCATAAAGTGGTATCATGTAGTATTTGTCTTTCCATGACTGGCTCATTTCACTTAGCATATTGTCCTCCAAGTTCATCCATATTGCTGCAAATGACAGTATTTCCTTTTTTTCTAATACTCAGTAATACTCCATTGTATGACTATATAACATTTTTAATCCATTTATTCATTAATGCACAGTTGTATTGCTTCTATGTCTTGGCTGTTGTGAATAACGCTGCAGTGAACATGGGACTGCAGATATCTTGTTGAGGTCCTTATTTGTTTCTTTTAAAAAAAATTTTTTTTGATTCAAAGATGTGTGGTACAATTCAGGATTAGGTATATAAGTGGTCATCATACAGGTGAAGTTTGGGCCTCCATTTGGTCCCCACTTTGCCTGATTTGAGGTATCCTTATTGATTGATGTTATGTGCCCCCTCCCTCCCCTGGCAGTTTCCTACTACTGCCAATCACTTTCTTATAGTATTCTGATAAATGTTCAGGGTCTGCTTATGAGTGAGAACATGTAGTGTTCAGTTCCTTGTTTATGAGTGTTTTGGACTCTAAATCCATCCAGGTTGCTGCAAAGTCCATAATTCTGTCCTTCTTTATGGCTGCTAATATTCCATCACGTATCTGTACATTTTTTTCATTTTTTTATACAGTCCACTTTCAATGGGCAGTACAGTTGGTTCCATGTTTTTGCTTTTGTGAATAATGCTGCAATAAACTTGTGTGTGCAGGTATCTTTTGTATAGAATGACTTGAGTTCCCCGGGGTATATTCCCAGAAGGGGAATTGCTGGGTTGTTTGGAAGGTTGATTTTTAGATTTTTTAGGAATCGCCACACTGTTTTCCACAGAGGTTGTAACAATTTACACTCCCACCAACAGCATAGAGGTGTTGCCTTTTCCCCACATCCTCTCCAGCACCTGTTGTTTTTTAAGTTATTGACGATGGCCATCCTGACTGGAGATAGGTGGTATCTCAGTGTGGTTTTAATTTGCATTAATTTGATGATTAATGAGGCTGAGCATTTTTTCATGTATCTGTTGGCTGCTCATAGGACTTCATCTGAGAAGTGTCTATTCATATCTTTTGCCTATTTTTAATAGGGTTGTTTGATTTTTCCTTTCAGCATGTTTATGTTCCTTGTAGATCCTGGATGTTAGCCTTTGTCAGATTTACAGTTAGCAAATATTGTTTCCCTTTCTGTGGGCTGTCTCCCCACTCTCTTGTTGGTTACTTTTACTCTGCAGAAGCTTTTCAGTTTGATGAGGTCCCACTTGTCTATCTTATCTTTTATGGCATTCCCTTTTGGAGAGCTGATGAGGAACTGGTTGCCTATTCCAATTTCCGAAAGGGTGTTTCCTACATTTTCTTCTAGGATTCTTATAGTTTGAGGTTTTACATTTAGGTATTTGATCTATTTAGAGTTGATTTTTTGTGCATGGTAATAGGTAGGGGCCCTGTTTCAGTCTTCTGCATGTGGCCAGTCAGTTTTCCCAGTACCATTTACTGAAAAGGTTCTGCTCTCCCCAGTGGTTGTTGGTGGAGGCTTTGTCAAAGATAAGTTGGTTGAGAAATTTAGGTTCTGCTTCTGAGATCTCTATCCTGTTCCATTGGTCTATATGCCTGTTCTTGTACCAGTACCTGGCTGTTTTGATTATTGTAGCTTTATAGTAGAGTTTGAAGTCTGTAAGTGTGATTCCTCCTACTTTGTTTCTTTTGATAAGGATTGTTTTGGCTATTTGTGGGCTTTTATGTTTCCATATGAAATTCTGTATTGTCATTTTCAGGTCTGAGAAGAATGATGTTGGTAATTTAATGGGTATTGCGTTAAATCTGTAGACTGCCTTTGGTGGGATGGACATCTTAACAATATTAATTCTTCCAATATTTTTCCATTTGTTTGTGTCTTCTTGGATTTATTTGAATAGAGTTTTGTAGTTTTCATTGTAAAACTCTTTTACTTCTCTGGATAGGGAGATGCCAAGGTATTTCATTTTTTGTGTGGCTATTGTGAATGGGATTGTGCTTTTTATTTGGGTTTCTATCTGTTTATTGTTGGTGTATAGAAATGTGACTGTCTTCATAAACAATAAATATCCATCCTAATCATATATGCACCCAACATAGGAGCACTAGCTTTTGTGAAGCAGCTACTAGGTAAACTAAAAAAAGATAGTAACCCTAACACTATCATAGCTGAGGACTTTAATACCCCACTATCAACCTTGATAAATCATCAAGGCAAAAATCGATAAGGAGATCCGGAACCTCAACTTGATACTTGACCAAATGGACTCAATAGATACCTACATAACACTCCACCCAGCAACCACAAATTATACATTCTACTCATCACCATATGGATCGTACTCCAAGATCGACCACATCCTCAGCCATAAATCAAGTATAAACAAATTTTATAAGATTGAAATACCACCATGTACCTTCTCAGACCACAGTGGAATAAAAATAAATATCAACATCAACAAGGTTCTCCCCAAACCCACAAAGACATTAGACAGCATGGACATTAGACAGCATGACACTGAACAACTCCTGGGTCAACACAGAAATCAAAGAAGAAATGAAAGATTCCTGGAAATAAATGAAAATGAAAAAACACCTTACCAAAACCTCTGGGATGCCAGGAAAACAGTACTAAGAGAGGAATTCATATCTCTATGAACACACATGAAGAAAATGGAAAGATCACAAGTTAACAGCCTAATCAGTCACCTAAGGGAGATGGAAAAACAAGACCACCAAAACCCTAACTTCAGCAGAAGAATTCAGATCACCAAAATAAAAGCCCAAATATAGGACATAGAAGACAAAAATATAACAGAAAAAAAAAATCAATGAAACAAAAAGCTTGTTCTTTGAAAGGATAAACAAGATTGATGGACTCTTAACCAGACTGGCCAAGAAGAAGAGAGAAAAAGTCCAAATAAACACAATATGAAGTGCAAAAGATCAAGTCACAACTGACTCCAAAGAAATACAAAAGATTATCAGAGATTACTATGTAC
>CAUYQG010106932.1:0-55339 GCA_963574415.1 Tarsius wallacei
CGCGCCTGTAGTTCCAGCTACTCGGAAGGCTGAGGCGGAAGGATCGCTGGAGCCCAGCAGGTCGAGGCTGCGGTGGCCGGGAGCGGCCACTGCACTCCAGTCTGGGCGACGGAGTAAGACTCCAACTCAAAAAAAAAAAAATCTAAGATAGTAAATCAACTAAGTATTTTAACTAATTTACCCAATCTTGGTATTGGTAGTAGGAATACATATGTTTAACATGCCTGAGTAAGAACTGAATGAACAGAGCCCCCAAAAGCCCTCTATATAACTAGGGGCCACAGCACACATGTGTCTCAAAAGCTCTCCATAGAACTAGGGGCAAAAGCACATGTGCATCCCAAAGCTTGCTACAGAACTAGGAACCACAGCACACATGTGTCCCGGACACTCTCCATATAAATAGGAGCCACAGCACACATGTCCTGAAGGCTCTCCATAGAACTAGGGACCACAGCACATGTATGTCCCAAAAGCTCTCCACAGAAATAAGGGCCACATGTGTCCAGAAAGCTCTCCACAGAACTATAAACCATAGTACATGTGTGCCCTGAAAACTCTCCACAGACCTAGAGGCCACAGCACACGTGTGACCTGAAGGCTCTCTACAGTACTAGGGGCAACAGCACACGAGCATCCCAAAAGCTCTCCACAGAACTAGCGGCCATAGCACTCATGTGTCCCAAAAAGTTCTCTATAGAATTAGGGGCAATAGCAAATGTGTGTAGCAAAAGCCCTCTATGTAGCTAGGGCCAACAGCAAACATGGATTCACGAAAGCAATAGCACACGCGTGTATCTGTAGAAACCCTGAGTTGCCAAAGCAGGACAGAGTCGCAAATATACATCAGGAATTCAAAGTGGAGGAAAAAAATAAACTCTCAGAATATCTCTAGGCCCCGTCTCTCTGCAGCATGGTTTTTTGCTCATCAAAATGTCAATGAGTAACCATGAACACACTTCGACAAAAATGTAACAGCTCCCGCCTAGAGGTGAAGATGTACATGGCTACATTCCTTTTCTTCCATCCCTTCCCAATTCTCTGAGGACATTCTGACTCAATAGAAGGATGGCTTTGGCTTCAATATGTACAAATTTCCTTCTTCTGTTCTTTTGAGAAATGCCAGTCTTGAGAGAAGGCAGCCAGGAAACAAGGAGCTGGAAAATGACCCGTGTGTATAAGTCAGTACAATACAGATGGGCCATTGCTGGAGATGCAGTAATGCCCGGATCTGCCCTGGCACATGAGGATGACTGAAAACATAGGCTTCTCAGAGCAAGTGAACAGAACTGGCCTTCACCCAAGCTTTCTCTCAGCTGCTGCTCTTCCTTGCAATACTGTGAAAGAAACAGCTAGTTCAGTTTGTTTGTGTCCTTCTAGACTAAAGAAGCACATTTGTGGTGATCATGAAGATGGGTATGCAAAGTCCCCAGGATACCTACTGCTAAAAATGAGGTATAAACTCTGTGACCTAATCACAGCCAACTAACAATAATGTGGAAAGAGTTCTGTTCTTGTTTGGGGCTCCAGTGGGCAGGATCATCAAGAAGCTCTAATGAGAGACTCATAACTGCTGGCTGTACCTGCAGCATGGGGGCACACAAAAACATGACACTGACATGTACTGTTTTATTCTTGTGGCATTCTAATTATCAAGAGTAAGAAACATAAAAAAAGCATTCTCCAGCTGTCCATTAACTTGACTCGGTGAATAAAGACCTTCCAGGACTTCCCATGCTCATCAGCTAATGAGCTAACAGAGCTTGCTTTGATAACAAATAGCAGTTCCAAGTACCTGTAAGTGTGGCCACGATGCCTCAAGGGTAGGTTCATCTTCTTCTGGATCAAATTCATTGCTGTCACTAGGAGGGAGAGTTCTGAATATATTGCAAGATACCTAAAAATAAACAAGCAGCAGAGTTAGCTGGAAGTACCTTCTGGGCAGCTTTACACAAGGTCCTTGGAGCCAGCTGCAGGGAGCCCAGATAACGGCGCATGAAGAGCACCCCCAAACTGGGATAAGGAGCTCTTTCTGCAGGTTTGAGGCCAGGACCATCTCTAGGCAAAGCTGGAAAGCAGCAGAGCCACACCTTCCAACCCTCTCGGACACCTTCCTTGTCCTTATCTGGCCCTTCCCACCCCCGGTCGTCATGATTTTATACCTTCCATCAAAGCCTGCTCTCACTTACTTACCAGTCAAGCATGCTTCTAATTAACCAATTTACGCTAGGATATAAATAACTGCTAATGGGCTGCATGTACTTGCCTTATCAGGCTTATTCACAATCTACAAATTTATGGTTCAACTAACGATGAAATTTCAGGCATTCACATAACAAATTGGAAAAGATATTTCAAAACTTTTTATGTCCTTAAAAAAAAATCTGTATCTGTCCTCAACAAGTTGGTATACAAAATAGTAACAATGTCCAGGGTAAGATATATCTGTGATCTAAACCTCTATCAACTAGACATTCCTTTACCATGGGGAATGGAATATCAGCTGTTCAAAGAATGGCCAAGAGTTGATAACTGTGAGAACTGGGAGCTGGAGAAATGAGGATTCATTATATTTTCTACTGCCTCTCTAGATTATCAGATTTATACAGTAAAATGCTCGTTTTCAAAATGCTGTTGGTACTATTCTTGGGATTTTCAGTTTCTGTTTCTTGCTCTACTTACTCACCTATCTTCTTCTATTGACCCAAACACGTCCTCAACTCTGAAGAATAAAGCAGGGAGGGGCAAGAAGGGAATATGTATAGAAAATAAGAAAGAAAAAGAAGGGAGATATTGCACCAGAAGCCTCTGCGAACATTCTACAGAATGCAGAAAATACTGAGCTGCTGAAAGAGGACAGAAGAAAGGCTTTGGATACACAGCAAAAGAAACCATCAAAAGAGTAAAGAGAACCCACAGAAAGGGAAAAAATATTTCCAAGCTATACATCTGACAAAGGCCTAACATCCAGGATTTATAAGGAACTCAAACGAATTGATGAGAAAAAACTAATAACCCCATTAAAAAGTGAGCAACAGACATGAACCGACACTTTTCAAAGGAAGACATATGAGCAGCCAACAAACAAGAAAAAATGTTCAGCCTCAGTAAACCTCAGAGAAATGCAAATCAAAACTACAATGAGGCCAGGCACAGTGGCTCATGCCTGTAATCCCAGCATTTTGGGAAGCACAGGTGAGAGGACTGCCTGAGCCCTGGGGTTCGAGACCAGCCTGGGCAACTTGGTGAGACCTCGTCTCCATAATAAATAAAAATTAGTCTGGCTTAGTGGTGCACACCTACGGAAGCCACTCGGAAGGTTGAGGCAGAAGGATTGCCTGAGCCCAGCAGGTTGAGGCTGAGGTGACCACAAGCATGCAACTAAATGCACTCCATCCTGGAGGGCAGAGTGAGACTCCAACTCAAAAAACAACAACCACCACCAAACAAAAGTACAATGAGATACCACCTCACACTGGTCAGGATGGCTATCATTAAAAAGTAAAAAAACAACAGGTGCCAGCAAGGCTGCAGAGAAAAAGGAATACTTCTACACTACTGGTGGGAATGCAAGCTAGTTCAACTTTTGTGGAAAGCAGTGTGGCATTTTATCAAAGAACTAAAAATTGAGCTCCTATTCAACCTAGCAATTTCACATCTGGGAATATATCCAGAAGAACATAAATCACTCTATCAAAAACACACCTGCATGTGTATATTTACTGCAGCACTACTCAAGATAGCAAAAACACAGAATCAACCGAGGTGCCCACTGAAAGAGGACTGGATAAAGAAAATGTGGTACATATACACGATGGAAGACTACACAGCCATAAAGAACAAAATCACGTCCTCTACAGCAACACGGATGCAGCAAGAGACCAGATTTCTAAGTGACCTATCACAGAAAGCAGTGCGGTTCTCACTCATAAGTGGGCAGTAAACATTGGGCATGCAGTCAACAAAGGTGGAAGCAACAGACACTGGGCACTACTAGTGGGCAGTGGGAGAGGAGATCGGGGCACACAACCACCCACTCAGGAAGGATACCATGTCCACTACTAGGAAGGAAGAGGGCTCACTAGAAGTCCAAACCTGGCCTTCACACAATCTGCTTATGCAGCAAGTCCTCACACATACCCCAAGTATAAGGAGAGAGAGAGAGAGATTTAAAAAGATGAAGAAAAAAGCCTTTGGGGGCTCCATATAATCTGAATGTGTTTATCCATTCAAGAAATATGTATTAAGTGCACACATCATTCTAGGTACTGGGAAAACGGTAGTGAACAAAGCAGATAAAAATCTGTGCCCTCACAGAACTTACATTCTAGTTGAAGCCACAATTATCCTCATTCCCCAGCTATGGAAACTAAGCACAGATGTGTAAACTATGGAAGGGAGATTCAATTTTATTTTAAGTGCAGTGGGAAGCCATTAGTGGATCTTAACAGGGAAGTGGCATGATCTGATTTCTGCTTTTTTAAAAAGTCACTCTAGTGGCTATGTATAGAATAGACAGGAAGAGGACAAGTTAGAAGGTTGTGAATGTGACAAGGGATGACGCTGCCTTGGACTAGGATGGTGGTAGAGAAGACAGAAATAGACTGATTCAAAAAGTAGTGCTTACTGCGGGCGTGGATGTATGCATAAAGGAAAGGAAGGAATCAAGGACAGACAAGTCATAGATTTGAGGCCATTTACCCAAGATGGAGATTACTGGGAAAGGAAAAAGGTTTCCTACTTTGCTTGTTTGTTTTGCTGAAGAGATCCAGAGATCCAGTCAGAGATGCGTTAAAGGAAAACTATCTAGAAGGCAACTAGACATACAAACTTGGACTTCTGAACTGGACGGGTCAGAACTGGAGACATATAAGGCTCATCAACATACTGATGATATTTCAAGCCATGGGACTAATGGATCACCTTGGAAAAGAGTAAACAGAAAGAAGGGAAGGGTCCTCGGGCACCCATATTTAGAAATCAGGTAAGAGAAGAACAAATGAAAAGGAGCAGGGAGGAGGAGAAGAGAGCTTGAGGTCTCGGGAGCTAAGAAAGAACAGTGTCTTAAGAAGGAAGAAAAGGACAGCCACAGCAAGCACTGCTCAGGGGCCATCTAAGATGAGCACAGACAGCAGCTACTGGATTTGACAGCCCAGTGAAGTGTTTACTATTGTATCTCCAATTTGCCATTGAGGAAATAGAAGCACAAGTACTGTAAAGCTCCAAGGTGACAGCTAGTGACCAGCAGAGTTATAACTGAACCTAGGCTGTCAAGATCCCCATCATGGTCTAGAAGAGTAGGGAGAACAACTCTTGCTCTTTAGCTTAGATCAGGAGTCCCCAACTCCCAGGCCATGGACTGGTACTGGTCCATGGCCTCTTAGGAATCAGGCCGCGCAGTAGGAGGTGAGCAGTGGGTGAGCGAGCACAGCTTCATCTGTATTTACGGCCACTCCCCATCACCTGCATTACCACCTCCTGTCAGATCAGCAGCAGCATTAGATTCTCATAGGAGCGCAAAACTTACTGTGAACTGAAAGTGAGAGGGATCTAGGTTGCATACTCCTTATGAGAATCTAACGCCTGCTGATCTGAGGTGGAGCTGAAGCCGTGATGCTAGCACTGGGGAGTAGCTGCAAATACAGATTAACATTAGCAGTGAGGTTTGACTGCACAGAGAGTACAATGTATCAACTGTATGCATACCCGTATCAATACACTATCAGTGAGTGGCAGTCACCTGGCACTCAATTGATGTGCTTCAATTGTACAGCTGCATCTGGTGGCAGGCTTGAAGTCAGAATCCAACTCTCATTTCAGTCTACACGTGACCCACCCATTATTTTATTTACCACTTCCATCCATACCTCTTTTCTTTTATGGTGAGTTGCATAATTATTTCATCATATATTACAATGTAATAATAATAGAAATAAAGTTCACAATAAATGTTATGTACTTGAATCATCCCGAAACCATTCCTCCCACCTCAGTCTGTGGCAAAATTATCTTCCACGAAACTGGTCCCTGATGCCAAAAATGTTGGGGACTATTGGCTTAGATGACAGGAAAAAAACAGTATTAGAATACATTTTGCTATGGCTAATAAGAGCACACATAGTTCTGTTATTTTACTTTTGTCCCTTCTAATCATTACTAGAAATCATGTTTATAAAGATGAACCTGCAATCCCACTGCTTTGCGAGGACAAAGTCCTGACCACTTGAGGCCAGAAGTTAAAGATCAGCCTGGGCAACATAGCAAAACCCCATCTCTACAAAAGATTTTTTAAAAATTAGCCAGGCACAGTGGCACGCACCTGTAATCCCAGCTACTTAGGAGGCAGAGGTGGGAGGATCACTTGAGCCCAGGAGTTCAAAGCTGCAATAAGCTATGATCATGTCACTGTATTCTACCTGGGCAACAAAGTGAAACCCTGTTTCTAAAAATAAACAAACAAATTAAAAAAGAAACTTTTCAGATAACCATCAAATTACAACTTCCCTTCAACCAGCCAGCCATACAGTAATTCACAATGGCAAAGGTCCTTTAATTACTCAACTTTGAATCTTCATTAAAATATACATATATCTCAAAAGATGAATCGAGTTTTCATCCAAACTAAATCATTTATATTCACTGTACTGTTGATTGTTTTTTCTTTTTTTTTTTTTTAGAGACAGGGTCTCACTCTATTGCCCAGGTTGGAATGCAGTGGCACAGTCATAGCTCACTGCAGCCTCAAACTCTTGGGCTCAAGTGATCCTTCTGCCTTAGCCTCCCACAGGAGCACACCACCATGCCCAGCTAATTTTTTTTCCATTTTTTGTAGAGATGGGGTCTCACTATGTTGCCCAGGCTGGTCTCAAACTCCTGGCCTCAAGCGATCCTCCTGACTTGGCCTCTCAAAGTGCGAGGATTATAGGCATGAGTCTGGTTCACTGTACTCTTTAACAAGTGTTTTTTCTCTCCCAAGACATGAAAGAAAGAAGGGAAAAAAAAGAAAAGTTTTCTATAGTAAAAAAAATCTGAGGAAAGAGACACAGAAACTTCTGCTCCTGCATTCTTGGACATATAAACTCTCTTACAGTGTCCACCACCTGCTGCAGCAACTGTCTGTTTACATGTTTGTTTGTCTCTCTCTACTAATCAAAAACATGCAACACATTTTTTTCTAGCATATACTTGGCAATCAATATTCACAAAATAAAAGTTTAAATGCATTAATAAAGCTGTGTAAATGCAGTGGCACATGCCTGTAACCCCAGCACTTTGGGAGGCTGAGGTGGAAGCATTGCTTGAGCCCAGAAGCTCAAGACCACCCCAGGCAACATAGTGAGACCCTGTCTCTACAAAACAATTTTTTAAAAATTAGCTGGACATTGGTGGCCCGTGCCAGTAGTCTCAGCTACTCAGGAGGCTGAGGCAGAAGGGTGGCTTGAGCTCAGGAGTTCAAGGTTCCAGTGAGCTATGATCATGCCACTGTCCTGACTCAAAAAGTAAGTAAATAAATAAATAAAGCTGTTTATTGTGGTTTTGCTATAACCAGATTTCAATTTCCAAGTGATTTAAATAAATCTAGGTTATTTATAAGGATGCTTAACTCTGGACAGAGTTCTAATCTTCTGATTTGGTGAAAGCTTCATTTCTTAGTTATCACATCAGAAGAAGGTCAAGTTGGGTAAATAACTCAAACCTCCGTTATTTCTAAAAATGTATACATCTCATTTAGCTAGACATTGTCATTTCTTCAGATTTACGTTCCTGTCATACTTTATTTTGTTTACTCTTGGACATTCACCTGATGAGTAATGAGGAAGCACCATACTGTTGGATTAGACAATTCAGAACTAATGATTGTTAAGTACTTCTCTAGCACACGGGAAAGAAATGGCAAAGCCACATTAACTATCATGGAAATGGCCAAACCTCTGACCAGCCTGGTACACAGTAGGTGTTTAATTAAAAGGTTATAAATGAATGAACCATTGCTTTAATTCTTGAGAATTTGCCCTAAGAAATTAATACAAGACCATAAAAGCTACTTAAAGCTGTCACCTTTATGTCCAGCATCAGAGAGGTATGTCACACCTCAGTGGAATACTGTGCAGCATCAAAGATGTTGGCCATATGGAAGCACCAAAAAAGTTTAGAAAGATTTAGGAGGAAAGGCATTTGAAAATTGTGTGATTATAACTATAAAAGTAAGAATGTAAATGGCTAACTAGAGGGAAATTCAAAGCTGTATTAAAGAAAGAGGAATATGGACGACTTACAAAGCAGTAGTTGTTATTCCTCTTGGGATACACTGAGTAAGTCCTAAATCTTTTAAAAAGAGTAAAAAATCTTTTGTAGAGATGGGGTTTTGCTATGTTGCTATGTTTGTTGGAGACACTTGGCATTTGAGTTGCACCTTTCATTTCAAGGTGAAAATGGACTCTCAAATTTGTTTATACAAGACTACTGCTGTTGAGGGAGTTAAAAATCAGAGCCTCCCACAATACCTGAAAGCTCAGTTCATGAATGAATGATTTAAGAATTGAATAAATGGGCCAGTTTAACAGTACAGTTGAGCTCCAAAATCATGAATTCAAAATCAGGTCATCCATGGATGGGCTGGGGGGTGGGAGGGTTCTCTAAATCCCCTGATTTATCTGCAGCAGTTTGTGTGTGAGTCCAATTTGGGAAAAGAGCCAGTTGCCTTCAGCAGATTTTCAAAAGACTTCAAGATCTAAAAACGGTTGTAAACCACAGTCCTAAATAGTAAATTTGCTTCCATTAAATATTCCGCTCTGGCAGTCATTTGTAATGTATAGTCTAGGGTTAAATGAATTAGTAAATAGGTAATAGCAGTTGCATGTTTATGCAAATATATCATGGCCACAAGTCACCACCATCAACACTTCCCACCATACAGCAGTTTTATGAAGAGTCTGTGGCTAGGTTAAAATGCATCCGGGTATTTCCAAAGTCCCAAACTACCTCTATTATATATTATATATAATTTAGAAATGGATTTTCAAAATGAACAAAAGAAAATTGAAAGTGTATTAGACAGATTTATTAGTCAGCTATTTTATTTTAAACTCTACCAGTGCCACAGAGAAAAAACGTTTTTAAGAAATAAGTCCAGGCACAGTGGCTCATGCCTGTAATCCCAGCACTTTGGGAGGTAGGAGGACTGCTTGAGCCCAGGAGTTGGAGACCACCCTAGGAAACACAGCAAGACCTTGTCAATACAAAAAATTAAATAAATAAAAATTAGACGGGCGTGGTGGTACACATCTGTAGTCCCAGCTATCCAACAGGCTGAGGCAGGAAGATCACCTGAGAGGTGGAGGCTGCAGTGAGCCATGATTGCACCACTGCACTCCATCTGGGTAACAGAGTGAGCCCCTGACTCAAAAATAATTAAATAAAAAGAAATAAATGCTTTGAGGAAGTCTAATTCATTTTTATTCCAAAGATAAAATAAACACTGAATGTTGGGATCAAAAAGGCTTGACGGAATTAGCCTGGCCTCCAATAACTGGCTATAAGGGCAGAGCAAGGTTGAGGGGATGGAAGGAAAGGGTATCAAAACCTGTATAACCCCTCTTCAAAGACAGACAGCCTGAGACTAGCGCTGCCTGAGTAGCTTTTAGAATCAGACCATGCTCGAGATTACCTCATTAAGCCCTTTCATCTTAAAAGCAAGGAAACTGCTCAAGCCTGTAATCCCAGCACTTTGGGAGGCCGAGAGGAGGGGGATGCCTGAGCCCACAGGTTCAAGAACAGCCTGGGCAACTTGGCGAGACCTCATCTCTACAATAAATCAAAAAATTTAGGCCGAGCTCGGTGGTTCAGCCTGTAATCACAGCACTTTGGGAAGCCGAAGTGAGTGGATTGCTTGAGCCCGCAAGTTCGAGACCAGCCGGGCAACTTGGCGAGACCTCATCTCTATGATAAATCAAAAATTAGCAGGGCGCAGTAGTGTGCGCCTGTAGCTCGGACTACTTGGAAGGCTGAGGTGGAAGGATCTCTGGAACCCAGCAGGTCGGGCTGGGGTGGCCATGAGCGTGCCACTGCACTTCAGACTCCAACTCAAACAAAATAAATAAATAAATAAGGAAACTGAGGTGCAAAGGGCTTGCAAGGTTTTCAAGGTAACAAATAGCTGTGACAGGCACAGAGGGTTCTTGGGGTTCCTACTCTGATAACAACTTCCTCCACCTCCAGCCCCTGAAGACCATGATGACCTGGCGTCTTTATTTCTTTTTCCCCTGATCTCCTCCACTCTCATTTCTTTTTATCCTTTTTACTGCTCTCTCAGTTTCTCCCCTCTCCTTTCCCATCAACTCCTCCCTGGGTTCTTGACCTGCCAGTGCCACTCAAAGGCACTCACCAGCACCGTTTCCCTACCTGCGGGCATTTGGGTCTAAATAAGCTGATGACCTTGCTCAGCACTGACAAGAACTATAACAATCTCTCCCTCCCCACTGCTGGTTCAGAGCCCAGCATAAAACATCTTGATTCCTCTCTGGTGTTCTCCTCCTCACAACCCTTCGTCTTATCTCCCCAAATAAAATTTTGAGCCCTTCAAGGACTCCTTCCTCATCTCTGAATGTCTGCACCTAATATACAATATATAGAAATAACTAGGGTTGTCCAATAAAATACAGGACACTCGTTAAATTTAAATTTCAAATAAACAAAGAATACATTTTTAGTATAAGTCTGTCCCATGCAATATTTGGGACAGTTTTATGCTTAAAAAATTATCCGTTGCTTATCTGAAATGCAAATTTAAGTAGGTGCCCCATATTTTTATTTGCTAACCCTAAAACAACATGGAACCGCTACTGAAGGGGTAAGGTCTAGGAAACAATGACTGGTTGTTTGGAGGGTCTGGCTGCTCTGTTATTTTTCAGTACTTTAGTTTACTGCTGACCATTGCTGCTAACTATAGTGCAAAATAATAAATTTCAGATTCTTGGCCAAATGTGAAAGACGAGACTACAATATTCCCAAGTCCATGGCCTGATAAGCTATAAAGGAAGAAATGTTAGGCATATTTTTAACAGTTTTTGGTTAAACTTACTACTTTTGACTAGCAATAGTAAAATAGCACTGTTACATTTTTAAATAGTTAAATTACTGCAGAAAAAAAACAATTCATCGTCTCCAACCCCTTTATCTCCATAGAAACTGCTAATTTTATACCATGATTTTGGTTGACATTTTGTTGTTGTTTAAGGAAAATGACTAGCACATAATAAAAGAACAGAATGTGGCTTGCACCTAGTAGCTATTCACTAAATATCTGCGAGATTAATTTTAAAATAAATAAATAAACCCAGAAGGTAAGGACAATACATTGAGAGTTATTTTGGGGGGAAAAAAGAAAACTTGATAAATTACTTTGAACTTCTTTTAGTTATGTATTTGTTAACATTTAAGGCTCTGGTAAACTAGGCATGTAATGTGATCAGGACCACTTGTACCACACTATAACAAGTCAACTTAAATCATCTTCTCTATGCCTTGAGAATGTATTTTCTAGATGGTTGAGTATAGTCTTTCTTGAATAAAAACAGATGAACTAGTTGACCTAAAAAAATCCTTTTTTCCCCTTTTATCTGTGAAGCTACAATCTCATACAATTATGCAACACTGCAAGTATATCAACTATAAATACAAAAATGCCATCAGAGCTATAAAATAAATTTTCTTGAGATTACATCTAAAAAGTACACTTTCTAACAAAAAAGGGCTAAATGAATGATGTTAAATAGAGAACATTCCAGCAAATTAAAGGCTACCATTATTTTTCTAGCACTATTCACATTAAGTAACATGCAAGTGACAATTTCAGTGATATCCCTGAGTTTTCTCAGTTTACTCATCATTTGTTCATTCATTCAATAATCTATCATGTATGCAAAATAAACCAAATTGACTTAATCAAGCATTTACAACCAGAGGGAGGACCCAGCAAATGCAATGTTGACACTAGGTCATCGTGTATAACTCTCATAATATTTTATGTAAACACAAAGGGTAAATCTAAGTAAGTACGATAAAACTGGGGCTTGAGCCGGGCTCGGTGGCTCAGCCTGTAATCCCGCACCTTGGGAGGCTGAGGTGAGTGGATTGCCTGAGCCCGCGGGTTTGAGACCCGCCTGGGCAAGCGAGACCTCATCTCTACAATAAATCAAAAAATTAGCCAGGCATGGTAATATGCGCCTGTAATTCTAGCTACTTGGAAGGCTGAGGCAGAAGGATCGCCGGAGCCCAGCAGGTTGAGGCTGCGGTGGCCGGGAGCGGCCACTGCACTCCAGTCTGGGCAACAGAGTGAGACTCCAACTCAAAAAAAAAAAAACTGGGGCTTGAAAGAAAATAAGCAAATTTACCATGAATGTCATTTCTTCAAAAGAATTATACTTGAAACAAAAAATATGAATGTAAGCAAGACTTATTTTAAATCTCTAAATCAGACATATGATTTAGACTTATGAACACATAAGACTATTTTCAAACATACTACAATTTGCATTAAATATTCAACTCTAAGGATAAGAACTAAAATTCTAACAAATTTGCTTACATAAAAATAATAAGCAATATGTGTATAATACCAAGTTACTGTTGATAACACCAAATTTAAAAATTGTTAATGGTCCCAATGATAAAGAAACTTTTAAACCTGACCCTCAGCCCCTTTAAATTAATTATAGATAAATAACTATTGATAACACACACACAAAAAGAGAGATCCCAAAGCATTTGTAATTATGTCCAAGGGACTAAGAATCAGAGCAGATAAGCATCCTTTAAGTTGATACTTTGGGAAAACTAATGGCAAAATTTTTAAGCTTTCAATTACCACTTAATTTAATTCACTGGCAATTTGTTCAATCAATAATTTGTTTCTAAAGTCAAAGTATGTCTTTTAATTATGACAATAAATCTACTGCTGTTTCTCCTTTAAACTAGGTATAAAGTCTCTTTAAATCTTGCCATCTAAGTTATCTGAACTTGTGAAACGATTAAAATCCCTTATTCTAGCTTAATAAAAGGCCTGTCCTTAACATCTAATTCTCAGTAGCAGAATTTTCATTTAAATCAGTTCAACAATTTTCTAGCTTATGGGCCATGCACTGTAGGTAGTGTCATTCTCTAACATACTGAATGCATAGCTGAGATTGCTATATAATATTATCGATACAATTCTACTTTTCAGATAAGAATTTCCAGAAGTTATTATTCCAAACATGTTTACTTGAGTTAACTATGATTCCTTGAGCCAAAACAATCTCTGCCCTCATGTCCTTGTTTATCACAGGCACGTATCTCAGCAGCACAGTGAGGACCAACTGAAATATTGTCATATTGGGTGTGATCAAGCCACTCCAGCAAGCTTGTCCACATTTTTATCATAAAACCGCACTGGGGAACAAAGCCTTATACCTTTGAGGAAACATTCACTGAACCAAAGACAGAGTGCATTATTTATGTGTGACCAAGAAACATGCACTTGTGACCCAGTACAGTGGCTCAGGCCTGTAATCCTAGTACTTTGGGAGGCCAAGACAGGAGGATTGCTTGAACCCAGGAATTCAAGACCAGCATGGGCAACATAGCAAGACCCCATCTCTACAAAAAATAAATTGGCCAGGTGTAGTGGTATACACCTGTAGTTTCAGCTACTCAGGAGGCTGAGTCGGAAAAATCCCCTTAGTCCAGGAGATCGAGGCTGCGAGGAACTATGATTATGCCACTGCACTCCAGCCTCAGCAACAGAATGAGACACAGCCTCAAAAATAAAAAGAAAGAAAACAAGGAAGACATCATTTTTACTTTTGTTTTCTTTATCAAGTAATTCTTTTTACTCTACTGTACAGATTTACACGGATTTTTTAAAAAACCGTTTTCATTGTTACTCCTGCAACTGCTGTTCATGGCAGTAGAAGTATTTAGTTGATAATGGTTATGATTAATTGGCATAATTGGATTTACCATACACTGTTTCCGCAAATAATTTGGTCCCTTTAGACATTGAGTTTCTAGAAGATCAGAGAATTGACAACTGTATGGAAGAAAGGACTCTGTCCACAAAAGATCAAGAATAGAGAATCATCCTCATCTCAGCACTTTCAGAAGCCAAAGCTAGGGAGTATCACTTGAGCCCAGGAGTTCGAGACCAACCTCGGCAACATAGGGAGACTCCATCTTTATAAAAAAGAAATTTCTGTAGTCCCAGCACTTAGGGAGGCCAAGACAGGAGGACTACTTGAGCCTAGGAATTCTAAACAAGCCTGGGAAACATAGTAAGACTTCACCTCTATAAAAAAAAAAAAAAATCAAAAAATTAGCCAGGTGTGTTGATGCACACCTGTACACCTGTAGTCCAAACTATTTGGGAGGCTGAGGCAGAAAGATCGCCTAAGCTCAGGAAACTGAGACTGCAGTGAGCCGTGATCAAGCCACTGCACTCCAGCCAACAGGGCGAGACCCCAACTCGGAAAAAAAAAAAAAAGCAATATAAAAACATGACTCATTTGCTAATACTGTTTTGCCTCTCAAAGAAAAACGAGGGTAGGGGCGATTACAATATAAGTCAACTTCCATGAATATATCCAAGTCTTTAAAATTCTATCTTGTTTGTATACCTGCTGTTTCCTCTGCCAAACATGTGCTTCCAACTTTTGACTCCTACCTATCTTATCTGTGAATGTAAATCCAGGTAAGGGTTTGAGAAATATGTCAGCATTTCATTATAAGGGGACAAAAAGGAGAAACAGAATGAAAGGAAGAATTTTGTCTTGTGTTCTCTTTGACCTGTAGCATGTTCATCAAGCGACAGAGATGCCACAAAACAGGAAAAGGGGACACTGAGGAGGGGGAGAGAAGAAAGAAAAGATAGATTCAAGAGAAAAAGGAAGACATCTGAGCTGGCCCCTTCATGTACAGTCATCATTAATGCCAAACTAGTGTAAGAAAGTTAACAGAAGCAGAATTCATAATAGCTACAAACTGGAAACAATCTCAATGTTCATCAAACGACAAAAAAAAAAAAAAAAACTGTAATATATGTATGTAATGGAATTTTAAATGGCCATGAAAATGAATAGACTACAGTTATTCATAACAAGTTGGATGCATCTCATACATATAATACTGAGTGACAGAAACCAGACCCCCTCCAAAAATACATATACTATTTGAGTCTATTTATATAAAGTTCAAAATCAGACAATACTAATTAACAGTATTAATGGCAGGATAGAAGCAGGAGAGAGGACTCAAACCCAGAAAGTCTGTGCTTATAACCACAGGGCCACACACAACCATATTAAAACTTGGGACTCTGTAGGAAAGGGTGTCACTAAATGACTAACAGGCTTGCCTGTAGTGAGATTGGAGGGGCTAGTTCTCACAACTATCACAGTTTCACGAACCCTTCTGCAAGAACTCTCTTTATTCTGTGTCTTTAGGTCTTTTCTCTTGGGCTGGTCTGATTGTCCAGAGAAGAATCATCTCTCTCCTGACTAGAGGGCATTAGGCACCCGGAAGCTGAATGGTATGAGGATCTACTAATTCAACACAGTCCACTACTTTCAGAAAGGTATCCACTGCTCTCAGCTGTGCTAGCTAGTGTCCCCAAGTCCAGATTCCCTCCAGTTTAACCTCACCAGAGAGTACACCTTCAGTCTTCTGCTGGAACTGGGAGAAGCAATTACTGGCTCCCTGGTTTTAGGAGAGTGGAGTGGGATCAGGAGTTCTAACTACTTCTTACATTGGCTTTCCAGCAAGTCACCTGTTTTCACTACATACACCTTTACTTCAAGAGGTTCTTTTTCTTAACTCCTTGGCAATGTGTATGAGGGATGCTGGGAACTTTTCAACTTCCCTTGCAGATGCTTGGGATTCAGCTTCTCTGATCAACCAAGGTAGAGACTGTCATCACTTGCTTGCTAGCTTCTAAAATGTTGATTCTGAGACTCCTCTCCAGTTGGCTTTTATCCTTGTGGGTTTTATTTCTGTTTGGCAATTTTGGTGAGATTTCAGAAAGTAAAGGAAGTAAACAGATGCATGTGTTCAATCCACCCTAATTACTCAAAAGTTAGTGATTATTTCCTATTAAATTATTTTTCCAGTGATTTCTGCTAAGTCAAGTAACATGATTTGCTTATGCAAATATGTCAATCTCTTTTTTAGTGGGAAAGAGTCCAGTAGGACAGCAGGAAAACTGAGCAGCAGCTGCTCTAATCTTAGCCAAGGTAAAATGAGAGACTTCCACATCTGCTTTCTTTCTCAGAATTAGCACTAACCACATTACTAGGTCTTAGAATGGAGCAAAGTAGAAAAACGAAGCAAATTCAGGATCTGAGGACACTGAATACAGAATCCTAACGAACACCTCCAATTTATGATTTTATCGAGTGAACAAGTACACAAATTTCAAAAAAACAAAGCCCCACTAGAATTCAAGGCAGAGCAAGGCTCAATCCTTGATATGTTGCTCTTCTCTCAACACTCAGTTTTCAACCACCATTTCTACTATGTCTTCTGTGTCTAGGCACGTAGGTATCCTGAATTCCTTTATTTCCAGTTATATACAGAGTAGCTTTGACATCTATCTCAAATTCAGTCTGGCCAAAATCAGTGTATGCCTAAAAGAGAATTCTCCCACTTCAACAGTGTATGCCTAAAAGAGAATTCTTCCACTTTCCCCATTCAACAGGTTCATGATTTTTCTAACCCTTTGGAGTTTTTGTTAACTCTTCTCCTTTACCTGCTATATACAATTTGTCAACAAATCATTTTATTTATTACTTCAAAATGTTTCTTTGGTGCTCAAGGTGGTATTACTTTTAATAATGAAAATTTGTAAACTTTTTAAATATCTCCAAATTGGAAAAGTTAAGTAAACGATGATACATCCACATAATGAGCTATTAGGAGTCATTTAAAAGATGTTTTAAAAAGATAATTACATGAAAGCATGTTTATATCATAATGATAAAGGAAATTTTTTTTTAAAAATCTAAAAATTGTATATATAATAAGATCAGAAAAATGTTTAATGAGGAAAAACAGGAAAGGGGCAACAAGGGCATCTTCTAGGTGATGGCAATGTTCTAGATCTCCTTTGGGGTGATGGTTATACAAGTAAATACAATTGTTAAAGTTATTGAACATTCACTTCCTAAGACCTGTTCTTCAAATTTTATTGAATGTTAGTGTATCTAATTTATTTTTAATATATAAGGGAAAGGAACTAAAAAAAAAAAAAAAAAACGGAGGAAATTCACCAAAATATGAGCAATGATTGAATTTAAATAACAAAACTATGGATGATTCTTTTCTTTGGTGAACATGGGGAAAATATATATAGGAGATGAAGAGTTCCCTTTACAAATTCTTCATTTCCTCTTCCTTTGTCACCATCAGACAAGCTTAAGACTACAGCCCTCTGTCAGAGGCCAGACTGGGTTAAACCTGCCAGCCTAATCCTCCTTAAAGAGCACAGACATTCTCTTTGTGGGGGCTAGAGAAAGAAAAGTAAGAATCTCATTAACATGTCACCTCTTGTTCAAAAATCCTTACAATTCCCTGCTCACTGTCTACAAGATTAAGTCTAACCTCCTCTACTTAGCTTGTCAAGCCCTCTATAATCTAAACCACCCTGGCTTCTCCACTTCGTAATCCACAAATTCCAACCATGTACCCTCCGCTACCATCAGGCTCCTATTTCAAGATTAAACTTTGCTCAGAATAAGAGGCAACTTTTTACTTGCTGAAATGGTGATAGTAATGTTAAATTAATTATCTCTAGAGTCTTGTATTCCCACACAAAACCATCACAGGGAAGTAAGAGTTCACTCAGAGATGACTATATTGCACTCTCTCCAAAATTGGAAATGCAGCACGGACTCCAAAAGTGAAGATTGTTGATATTAAATCTTAGAATCCAAAAATAGAGGTGTAAACACTGCAATAGGCATAGTGCTTACTGTGTATAAATCAGCCCAGGCCCTCGTCCCGCCCAGCACAGGCTAGCCATGTGACACCACCAGAGCTTCGCTGCATTTCACAGTCCGGACAATGGATCCTAAGTCCCAGAAAATTACCAAAACTGGTGAACTAAATGATTTCTGTAAAAGTCAAAACATACACATTGATAAAACAATATCAACACAGGGCTTTTTTGAAATCACAAATTCTAAACATCTGCTTTGAACACTTATGGTTCAAAATCAACTAATGCTCAAAAAAAAAAAAAAGCAAGCCTCTTGAATTGTGAATTTTTTTTTAAGCACACAAAACACTTAAGGCTCTTGATGCATATCTCTGACTACTGAGTATATGTTCTTACTTGAAATCACTAAAAATAACAGGAAACACTGCTAAAACTGTCACTGACTCTTATTCTGGGTCTATGTGTGTCTCTGTCTCTGTGAACTTTCATTAGCAAAACAAAGCCCTGAGCTAGCTGGTAAGTAATTAAAACATACCTGACCTACATCTGACCACAGATGAACACTCCTCTTTACCCCAAGAGTGCTTCATAATGAACTGAGTGAGATATACCACTCCAGGGGAGGACAGGACGACAGCCCTCCCTCGCTGACACAGAGCTGGTCTCATTGAGCAGGGAGATGGGTACGTGTGGGTCTAAGTTCCTCTGAAGGAAACCAAGAGAGGTCTAGAGGCAGGAACTGACCACTGACCCTGTTAGCTTATATTTTAAAGGTACATTTAAACATCATTGCCTTCTGATGATTTTACTTCTCAAATAATTACTCTTAGCATTCCAGAACAGGATACAACAGATTTCCCTCTTTGTTATTAAGAGCAGCACAAATACAAACTTCAATTTATAAATGCTTTCTTTATTATATAAACTTTAACCTTTTTTTCTAACTTTTCTAAGGGAAAGAGCCACAAGTCCCTCAAAACAAAGAGGCCTGCTTTATCACAGACAGTGTTCTAGTCTACAGTGAGAAAGGCCTTACCTTGGGCAAGAAGGGCAGTTCCACAGTATTTTGAAGCAGCCCACTCAGTGCCTCACCTGTTCAGCCCCCATTCCCTGCTGAAGGATCTATAAACATCATATTCTTCAGTAGAGCTAGCTTATCCATTCTGGCAAAAAATACACTTTTTCTCCAGTTTACCAAATACGATAACCAGTCCCATTTGTATGCAGAAACAGCCTTTCTTGCATGTGCCACCCCCTCATCCTCCTCACCAGGCCCCTTCCAGCTTTCCCTTCTCCGCTGCTCACCCAACCCTTGCCTCCCTCTATTCACCACTGAAACTATGTTTTAACTCTAAACATCCCCCAACTTCTCCCCACTTTTCAGAGGTGACTTGCTCCTCAGAAGTCAGTGGACAGCATATGTCTTCTTGTTTTCGCTTACAGATCAAGTCTGGCTTTAAATATTAGTCAGCAGTCAGTCAACTACCTTCTGGAAATAACCTGCTCATTGTCTTCTTGCCAAATTCTTGCCTCAGGCATTACTGTCTCTTGATTACACTTTGAGGACACTAGTTTTCTCAGCTTTTTCCCACTAATAATGCACCACCGGGATATAACCAGCTTTCTCCTAAGAGAATCAACTAGTAAATCTCTCTCTCATTTCTGTGTCTCAGTACAGAAGCAGCCGAATGGTATAAACTAACAGGCACCACAGGCAATATTTCCCACTGTATCATTCATGTTCTTGGTAGATTTTTCCAGAAACATTGCTTATACAACTAAACCACATTTTCAGCTTCAAGGTTAAATTAAAAGGTGGAAGGCTGGGCAGGGTGGCTTATGCCTGTAATCCCAGCACTTTGGGAGGCCAAGGTAGGAGGATTGCTTGAGGTCAGGAGTTCAAGTCCAGCCTGGGTAATACTGCAAGACCTTGTCTCAGTAAAATTAAAAAAAAAAAAATTAAAAAAGAGAGAAAAAGAAAAAGGAAAAAAAAGTGGGAGAAAAGAGAAACAGAAACTTGAATGTAGTACTGTAACTTATCCTACAAAATTGTGCTGCCAGCCATTGTGGAAAGGGCTGGAGACAGAGGGGAATATTCTCATTACAGTGATATTATTGGCTATATCAGCGCTAGACAAGTCACAGCTGTCAAACATTTTTAAGTATATTAAAAACTCTGAACAACCTTTAAAGCAGTAAAGCCAGAAGGACTACAGCTTGTAAATGAAGCAAATAGCAATCTTGAGTAGTTCAGTTGCTTCCTGAGTATAAACCTTCTCTTTAGCACATTTAAATTAAAACTAAACACTTTAAAATCCCTGTCAGATTCCTTAAGAGAAAATTCTTGCAAGAGATAAATGATAAGTTATTACTATAGTAGAGACCTGAATATGCAAGTGTATCAAGAAAAATGTATTTAGATGAACCAAGGGCAGTATAATATACAAATGTATATATAATTATAAACACAAGGGCACATTCAGATTTACAGGGAGTTCCCCACAAAAAAGACCTGAAAATAAAATTTCCTAGATAGTAAATTTAAAATCAACTGTCAGAGAAAAGATATGAAAAGTCATCTTAAAAAGACAAAAAAAGGGCTGGGAGCAGTGGCTCACACCTGTAATCCCAGCACTTTGGGAGGCCAAGGCGGGAGGACTGCCTGAACCCAGGAGTTCAAAGACCAGCAACATAACAAGCCCCCCAAAATAAAAATATTAGCTGGGTGTGGTGGCACACACTTGTAATCCCACCTACTCGGAAAGCTGAAGCGAAGAAATCGCCTGAGCCCAGGTGGTCAAGGCTGCAGTGAGCTGTAATCTTGCCACTGCAATCCAACCTGGGCGACAGAGACCCTGACTCAAACAAAAAAAAAAAAAAAGGAAGAAAAAAAGGCTTTCAGGCCAGCAAGACTTCACTGTAACCAGAAAAATGTACAGGTGTTACAGGTGGTACCATGAATAATGATAATAACTATGGCTACTTCATGTACTCACAACAACCTTGTAAAGTTACAATAGAGTAACAAGCTTGGAGGGTTAAGACTTAGCCAAGATCCACAGCTAAGTAGGTGTCAGACTGGGTCCAGGTCTGTCTGTCTATACCACTGACTCAGTAAGGACAAAAACAGGAAAAGCTGGCTGTACACACATAAGTGCTTCCACGGATTAGGGGGCCATCATGAAGATGGAAGGGTGTTCAAATCATCTACCTCCCCCTGCTCCAAAAGGCTGACCAAGCACCTTAAGGATCCTTGGTGGCCGACATAGCTTGCCTGCAGGAAGAGAAAGGACAGTTCCAACACAACTAACAGCTATTCACTGAAGAGTTCTTTGCTCACTCCACATTCACACATCAGCACTCTGAATTTCCATATGAATCTTTTGTGAGTCCAACCAATTCAACATTCAACATAAGCAAGGCTGCAAGGAGAGAGATACCTCTAAGACCCAAAGGTGAGGCATTGCCCTGCCAGTATCGCTACATGAGGAGCATATCTGAGCAAAGGGGCCTGTTCTTTGGAACTTCCAATGGGGGGACAGAGGGAAGTAGCATGCGGGAAGCACACACACTCAGGTGACTGTAGTTAGGCTGAAACTGAGAGGGGAATTTAACTATTCAACCTTCCTCCCGAGTTCCTCCTCACCCCTCAATCACCACATACTCTTCCGTCTTGGGAGGGAATGGTAGGGTAGGGACAAAGGCAGAGAAGCAGTGTTAACAACTCTAGAATAACATGAAGGTGATGTCAAGCTACAACATGGGTGAGGTGGGGGGGGTGGCGTGAAGAGGAAGCTGTTTCTTTTCTTTTTTTTTTTGAGTTGGAGTCTCACCCTTTCGCCCAGACTGGAGTGCAGTGGCCGCTCCCGGCCACCGCAGCCTCGACCTGCTGGGCTTCGGCGATCCTTCCGCCTCAGCCTTCCAAGTAGCCGGAACCACAGGCGCGAGCTACCATGCCCGCTAATTTTTTATTTATTGTAGAGATGAGGTCTCACCAAGTTGCCCAGGCGGGTCTCGAACCTGCGGGCTCAGGCAATCCACTCACCTCAGCCTCCCAAGGCGCGGGTTTACAGGCTGAGCCACTGAGCCCAGCTGGAAGCTGTTTCTTAAGCAAAAATGAACATTTGACCCCAGAGCACACTATGTGGTCTGGCCTCCACAGAAGCAGCAAAAGATACAGGGAAGGGCTTAATCAAAGACCTTTTTTTACCTATTTAGAAAGGCTTGAGGAAAAAACACAGTAGAGGATAAATCCAACCTTTAGTCCTCATTCGTACTGGAAAGAACAATTCCAGGGAAGCATTTGGCATAGCAGTGAAAGGGAGGAGCCAGGCCACCTAAGTTTAAATTTCAGTTACCCAGCTAAGTGGCTTTGGACAAGTTTCTTAACCCCTCTCTCTTTCTTTTACTTTATCTATAAAATGGGATCTATAATGATACTACTACCTGTCTCACAGGGCAGTTGGGAAGACTGAATTCACTTTATTATACTGCTAATAATGGAAGGTGTATGGGTGCTGGTAACCTTTGTGAAGAGGTTGAAGGATTAATTATACGGCTGTAATTTTAAATTGTTTAACTATTATAACAACATACCAAAACTCACACAAAATAAAACAGAAAATCTAACAGAAATGTATTTAAGAAATTGGCTGGGTACAGCACCTTTACCTATAATCCCAGCACTTTGGGAGGCCAAGGCAGGAGGATTGCTTGAGCCTAGGAGTTCAAGACCAGACCTGGCAACATAGTAAGACCTCGTCTCTCAAAAAAATTAAATTAAAAAATTAGTGTGTGCCTGTAGTCCCAGATACTCGGGAGTCTGAGGCAGGAGGATTGCCTGAGCCCAGGAGGTTTGATGCTGCAGTGAGCTGTGATCGTGCCACTGTGATCCAGCCCAGGTAAGACAGTGAGACTCCAACTCAAAAACAAAGACAATGAAAACCCTCCCACAGAGAAAATTCCAGGTCCAAATGGTTTTATTGGTGAAATCATTCTGACAGTTTCATTTTTCATCTTTAGTTACTGCCATAAATGGCAAGACCTTGCTCCTTTTCAATCTTGTATTTCCCAATTGAACAGCAGCCAGGATAGATGTTTACTGCATGGTAAAATCAAGCTTAAAACATTTTAGAGTCAAACATAACTTTGAACATTTAAGCAAAAGTAAGTGATTTTCTCCCACAAAAATACACAGAACATACAACATTTTGCAGTCAACATCAGGGGGTTCAGTGCCCCATGAAATCAATCTATGGGCAGCCTAAGATGCTACATAAATACTGTTAAATGAGCTCTAACAGGAACAGCACCAGGTGACAGTTTATGATGGCAATTAAGGAAAGGACAAAGTGTAGGCCAGTTTCTCCAACCTTTGACAAATTACAAATGCTAACAATCTGCTCCTAACCTTGAACAGGGAATTCTTCCTGATTCATTCTAAAAATGTCCTTTGGTACATTAAGGTACACTCCATTCCAGTGGCATAGCAGACGGGGCCCTATTGGTCTTCACCCTGCCCACTAGCGAGCACAGTTGACATTCCCACCCAATCACTGGCTTGGAAGGAGCCTTAGTGAGGACTGCATTTTGAGTGTGTCTCTTCATTAACATCATTAAGTCTCACCACCCCCTGAGGTAGTGAGGTATATTCCCTTTCACAGGTGAAGAAGAAAGCTGACAGAGGCGATTTGACTTGCTTAGGGGTCACAAAGCTATCTGGTGACAGAGCTGGTCAGGACCATCTCCCTAACCATTTGGTCGCCTCATTGTCATAGTGATGTTCAGTTGGCTTTGGCAAAAATGTACGTAAGAAAAAGAATCCATAATCAAAAGCAAGACAATCAGGAGGTTTTTGTCCAAAAGGCGTATTTTTTTTAAATCAGTGAAACCTATGAGTACTTATTATAAACCCGTTGTATTCCTCCTACCTCTTACTGCTGTGCCATGAGCCACACAAGGAGGGGTAAAACATGGAGCCAAAGAGGTCACTGGAAAACTTAGTAAAACAAAGACCAGCACAGGGTGGGGTAGGAAGAAATTGAGAGCTGGTGGGGCCCTGGCCTAGTCACACCTCAGAAGCAGAGCAGCAAATGTGCTTGAAAAAGCAGCATGGCCACTGTGTGGAACCTACCCTATAAAGTTAGGTCTCCTCGGCCTTACAGGCTGGACTGTGGCTTGTTACTTCTTAATTGTGGTAAAATACACATAACATAAAATGATCTTGACCATTTAAAAATAATAATAATAAAAAATAAATAAATAAAAATGTCCTTTGGTGATCTTCATTATCATATCCTTAAATTACCAAGGAATCCTTTAATTTCTAATCTAATTATCAGGTCTGGTCTGTTAGGCTTTTCCTATCCTTCAAATTTCCCAATAACTTTCAGTTATTAAATGCTTTTCTCAGATCACTCAATTCCCTTCCATTATTTGAATTTCTAATCTTATAAGAAATCCTCCCATTCACCCTCAGTGGCTCTTTCACTACTAACTCTCACCTACAAGTCTTATCTCCTTTGGATCTAAAGAGTCACACCAGGTAAAAATGCTAGCTAGAATGTGGACAGAAGTACCCCCTCATCCAGTAAGACTCCCCCTCTCCATGGTTTTGCTTCCCATGGTTTCAGTTACCCACAGTGCAAGAATAAGATATTTTGAGAGTGAGAGGCCATGTAACTTTTATTCCAGCATATTGTTATAACTGTTCTACTTTATTATTAGTTATTGTTCACCTCTTACTATGCCTACTTTATAAACTGTACTGTGATAAAGTTTGTATGTGTAGAAAAGACATAGTATATACATATAGGTATAGAGTATAGTATGCACCTATATAGTGGAGTATATATCTATGATTTCAGGCATCCACTGAGGATCTTGGAACATATCTCGCCAGATAAAGGGAGGATAGTGCAGTTAAATTCCTTATCAGATACAGGAAGATAAAAAATGGAAACTTCATATTTTCCCCTGGTAGTTATCATTCCAAAGCTACTTTTAGACAGATGTTATTTTATAAAAAGAAACCCTCTGTCCCTCAGCTAACAAAGTATGTAGTGAAGTTAACAAGGCACTTCTAAGAGTACACGTAGGCTGGCTAGGAGACCTTTAATTGCAACTTCATAATTTTCCACAAAACCATATTATTCTATTAAAAGGCTAACCAGAGCTGTAATTTTCAGTTAAATCAAAGAATGTATAAAAGATAAAGCACTTCGATAACCAAGTGACAGTATATAATTTGAGTGGGACAAAACAAAGCTAATGGTGATCAAGAAACAATATAAAGGACTTGAGGAAAGATCTCCACAGAAAAGAAAGAAAAACCAGTGAACATATTTTATCTTAAAACTACATTAGCTTTGGAAAATCACATATTCTACATTTGAGGTATACAGAGATTTAACCAGAAATTGGAAGTAGAGCAGACTTTGAAGCCAAGAAAAGCCAGGTCATAAAGATAAAATATGAAAGTAATAACAGCACACAGTCAGTGTGACAAGGCTGTCTACTTTTCACAGGCGAGAACTGATAGGAATTTACTCTAATGAAAACAGTGCAAGCAATCATTACCTACAGTCAGCATCTCAACTTCCTCCTGTTTTATCCACTCCTCAACCCACCAGCTCCCATCTGCACCACTGCACTGAAACACAATGGTTCTCTGGCATCTAGAGTTCCATCGCTGTTCTTTCTCCTCGCTGCCCTCCTCACATTCTGATAACTCCCAATCTCCATCTCTAGCTTTCCACATCTAGGTCTCCCATAAGAACCTCAACATTAAGGCAGCAAAAATAAACCCCTTGGCTTCCATCCAAAACCTGTCCTCCCTCCTGCTAAGCCTTTCTCAAACAGCAACACCCAATGCAAAGCTAACCAAAACGACTTCCCCTCTCTCTAAACAGGCACACAAATGCTAAGTACCTCCCCTAAATGAATCTCAAATGTTATAGCCTTTCCTTTCCTTCTGGACTTCCACATCTGCAGCTGGGCTAGACCCCCACACAACTTCTCCAATACAGCAGTGCCCTAATTGTCTCCCCTCTGCCTCCAACTTCAGCCTCCTCCAATCCCTATGCCCTACTGACGTCTGACCATGTCATTCCCCCACACAGAATCTTCCAATGATTATTCTTTGTCTGTGAGATTCTTTCAGTCTGGCCACATCAGCATCTTCAACTGCCACCACTCACCTCCTCCCTTCACCTCCTCCCATGCCCCAACACACAACTTAATGCTATCACAACACAGCATTGCTTGTTTTCCCCTATATATACACATATTCATCTTTTAATACACTACTAAGGCCACCATCATTTTGTAAAGCCTTCCTTCGTTCATTTCTCTCCATTCCTTCTTTGCCTTGAACATACTTTAATGTACCATATGATATGATCTTGTTATTTGTTCAAGTGAGTATTCTCTACCAGATTGTGAGCTTGTTGGCAAAATAAGGCCCCATATTTTTCTATCATCAATATGTAAAAAGTGTGACACTAAATAATGTAAATTAGTATGACCTGGAATTAACTAAAACAGTGTCTTCACCCAGGAGATTTCATCTCATCGTTCAAGTATCTCCCAAAAAAACATTTCTGAGAAAAAACGATGTTCAAATATAAATAATATAAAATATACAGAGTTCAAATTCAGGTAAGTAAAAATTTACAAAGGATTATTTGGAAAGCCAAACATCCTAAGAAATCTCTAAAATGGACATACAGCAAAGAACCAAAAAGGCAATGTTAGCATAATATGGTTAAAAAAAATGCCTCAAGAACAGAATTTTGACACTTGAGGTGATAGAGATCATCATCAACTCCCTCCACTTACCACAGGAAAAACTAAGGCTTAGAGAGAAAATTACTTACCCAAGGTCTCACCGCTTGCTAAGTGGAAGACGAGAAATGAGGACAGTGGCTTCCACATTCTCTATCCAAGGCTCTTTCCACTGCCCCAATTTTCAGAGCATCTTCAGGAGTGCACTCCCTCTCAAGCAAGTCTACTTCCTTGCTCATCCATAAGAAGTAACTCCTTATCTGTTCAAGTTTGATCATGAGATTACAGCAATTCAGTCACAACTTCAGGTTCCACATCTAATTCTAGTTTTCTTTTTATTTCCACCACATCTGCAGTTTCTCTTCTACAGGTAAGTTATGTGCTGCGTTCCTTTACTGGCATACCAGTAATCTTTTACTGGCATACTCTAGATTCAGTTCCAGACAATCACCATAAGGCAAGTCACACAAGTGTTTTTGCTTCCTGGTGCATGTAAAGGTTATGTGTATACTATACTATATATATTCTATTAAGTGTGGAATACTAGTATTTTGACTAAAAAAGGGGGGGGGACATACCTTAAAAAAACTTTGTTGCTAAAAATACTAATGTTCATCTGAACCCTCAGCAAGTTGCTATCTTTTTTGCTAGTGGAGCATCTTGCCTCGCTGTTAATGGCTGCTGTCTGATCAGGGTGGTGGTCACTGAAGATTGGAGTGGCTGTGACAATTTCTTAAAAAAAGGCAACAAAGAATTTTACAGCTTCAATGGACTCTTCCTTTCGTGGAAGATTTCTCTGTAGCATATAATGCTGTTTGACAGCATTCTGTTCACAGTAAAATTTCTTTCGAAATTAGAATTAATCCACTCAAACCCCACCGATGTTTTATCAACTCAGTTTACGTGACACTCTAATCCTTTGTTGTCATTCAACAATGTTCACAGCATCTTCAGGAGTCCACTCCCTCTAAAGAAACAAATTTCCTTGCTCATCCATAAGAAGCAACTCCTCTCTGTTCAAGTTTGATCATGAGAATGCAGCAATTCAGTCAGATCTTCAGCCTCCACTTCTAATTCTAGTTCTCTTGCCATTTCCACTATATCTGCAGTTTCTCCCTCTACTGAAGTCTCGAACCCATCAAGGACATCCATGAGGGCTGGAATCAACTTTTTCCAATTCCTGTTAATGTTGATATTTTGACCTCCTTCCATGAATCACAGATGTTCTGAAAGGTGAATTCTTTCCAGGAGGATTTCAATTTACTCTGTCAAGATATCAGAAGAAGCACTATGGCACTATCTGTGGTAGCTACAAGCTTTACAAAATGTATTTCTTAAATAAGACTTCATAAATAAGACTTGAAAGTCAAAATTACGCCTTGATCTATAAACTGCAGAATGGATGCTGTGCTAGCAGGCATGAAAACATCCATTTCCTTGTACACCTCTATTAGAGATCTTTGGTGATCAGGTGCGTTTGGAATGGAAGCTTTTTATCTGAGCAGTAGGTCTCAAGAGTGGGCTTAAAATATTCAGTAAACTATGCTGTAAACAGATGTCTCATCCAGGATTTGTTGTTCCATTTATAGAACACAGGAAATGTAGATTTAGCATGATTCCTAAGGGATCTAGGATTTTTGGAATGGTCAATGAGCACTGGCTTCAACTTCAAATCACCAGCTGCATTAGTCTCTAACAAGAGAGTCAGCTTGTCCTTTAAAGCTCTGAAGCCAGGCATGACTTCTCTAGCTGTAAAAGTCCTAGATGGCATTTTCTTCCAATTAAAGGCTGTTTAGTCTACACCAAAAATCTATAGTTTAGAGTGAACGGTCACCTTCATCAATTATATTATTAACGCTAGATCTTCTGGACAACTTGCTGCAGCTTCTCCATCAGCACTTGCTGCTTCACCTTGCACTTTTATGTTCTGGAGATGGCTTCTTTCCTTAAACTTCGTGAACCAACCTCTGCTAACTTCCAACTTTTCTTCTACAGCTTCTTCACCTCTCTCAGCCTTCACAGAAGAGAAGAGTTAGAGCCTTGCTCTGGATTAGGCTTTGGCTTGAGGGAATATGGTGGCTGGTTTGATCGTCTATCCAGACCACTGAAACTTTCTCCCTCTCAGCAATAAGGCTGTTTTGCTTTCTTATCATTTGTGTGTTCACTAGAGTAGCACTTTTAATTTCCTTCAAGAGCTTTTCCTTTGCATTTACAATTTAGCTGACTGTCTGGCACAAGAGGCCTAGTTTTTGGCCTATCTTAACTTTCACCATGTCTTCCTCTCTAAGCTTAATCATGTCTAGCTTTCAATTTAAAGTGAGAGACATGAGATTCTTCCTTTCTCTTGAACACTTAGAAGCCATTGTAGGATTATTACCTGGCCTAATTTCAATATTGTTGTGTCTCAGGAAATAGGGAGGCCCAAGGAGAAAGAGAGAGAGGAACAGTCAGCTGAATAGTAAGAACAAGCACAATATTTATCGATTAAGTTCACTGTTTTATATGGACACGGTTCATGGATCCCCCCTACAAAAATTAAAATAGTAACATCAGAGATCACTGATCACCATAACAGATTAATGAAAAAGTTGAAATGTTTCAAGAATCAATGATGTGTAACACAGACATGAAATAAGCATATGGTATTTGGAAAAATGACACCAGAAGACTTGCTCCATGAGGGTAGCTAAAAATCTTTAATTTGTAGTTTTTTTCAAAAAGACAGTATCTGTAAAGCACAACAGAGCGGGGTGTATATGTATTGTTGCTTTTCTGTCCTAACTCTAGCAGTATGTAGGTGGTATCCAGACTTCATTGAAATATTAAAAATGGTCCTAGATTACTTTCATCTCTCTCTTCCCCTCAGAGTAATCTCAACTCTCCAAATACAGGTCCATTTGGATGAAAGGTTTTTCATATTTGTGCTGACACCATAACCACATAAGTCCTAAGTTATTGCTCACCCTAGGAGGTTTGTGAAAACCTCCTATTGCTTCACTGATATTTCTAGAAGTACCACCATTTCCCACACTAATCCTAGTGAAGTAGTTTTGTTTTACAGTAACAGGAACAGGTGGGGACAGTGACTGTTCAATGGACAGGCTCATCTTGGAGTCACAGAATTTAAGAACCACTGAGGCAATAGAATACAACCCATTTAACTGATAGAGCATTTTAAGCTCCACAAACAGGAACTATGCTCCACCAAAGACTGTAAAATCAAGTATCGAATAACAAAATCACTGAGATATAAAATAGTATTATTTACTGAATATCTGCCATATGTGAGAGACTGTTCGAAGAGCTTCACACATATCATTGCTAATCCCCACAAAATCCCCAAAAGGCAAGTATGATATAAATGAGGAAAATGAGCAGCACTGGAATTTCTACATTCAAGGGGCTTAGAAGTGGATGGAAGGGAGTAGTGGGCACTAAGTGAGACTGGGTTCTACTTCCCACAGAGCAGTTAGCACAAGCACAAGTTTTCTTGACTGTGTATTTGAGGTGGTAAGAATCTGGAGTGCAAAGAAAAGCACAACCATTTACTTAGGTGGAATATTTACGGAGAGGAGTCAGAGAGACTATGACCACCTATCCCCACCCTATGTACTTTATGCACCACAAGAAAATGAAGGGTCCCCAAAATAAAATAACATGTTCACATTGATGAAGCAAGTTAAACATGGCCAGAGCTGGTATTTGAACCCAGGTCTGTGGTTTGAAAGCCCTTTCTCTTTCTACTCTATGATATCTCCTCTGCAAATGCCCCAGATTGTATAAAGTACATAAAATTAGTAGCTAACAATGTTACAAACCACCAGATAGGAAAAAAATAAAGTATAAATTAATAATAAATTAATTATATATATAAATTAATGATTAACTTATAATAAGTTATACTTAGAACCCTAAACTACCATCTAGAAAGTTAATTTTCTAATGCCCTAGAACAGCATGCACCCTACCGAATCAACACCTCCTAAGATAAGGCTCAAGTATATTTTAAAACACATACAAATGAAAGGAATCTCTTTGTTTTGGTTAGGGTGGGAGTTGGGGAGGAATGAGGGGAGAAAAGAAAACCGTCTCCCTTAGATCAAAGCTGCTTTAAGGCTGGGCACCATGGCTCAAACCTGTAATGCCAGCACTTTGGGATGCCGAGGTGAGAGAACTGCCTGAGCCCAAGGGTTTGAGACCAGCCTGGGCAACTTGGCAAGACCTCATCTCTAGAATAAATCAAAAAATTAGCTAGGCATGGTAGCGTGTGCCTGTAGTTCTGGTTACTTGGAAGACTGAGGCAGAAGGATCGCCTGAACCCAGCAGGTTGACGCTGGGGTGGCCAGCCTGGGTGATGGAGTGAGACTCCAACTCAAAAAAATAAATAATAAAAATAAAAAGTCAAGCTGGCTCATAATAATGAATGAGTTTTGAGATTATGCTAAATACTAGGCTTAAAATCTGAATATAATCCAATGGCATCCAGTATCTTTTTTTTTCCTTTCATGATCACGGCTCACCGCAGTCTTGACCTCCTGGACTCAGGTGATCCTTTCACCTCAGTCTCCCCAGCAGCTGGGACTAAAGGCATGCACGACCATGCCTGGCTAATTTTGCTTGTTTGTTTATTGTAGAGATACGGTCTCACTATGTTGCCCAGGCTGGTCTCAAACTCCTAGGCCCAAGCAATCCTCCCACCTTGGCCTCCCAAAGTGTAGGGACTATAAGCATGAGCCACCGCACCTGACCAGCATACAATATCTTAACCGTAATTTGAGAGACTAAAGTACCTACATCTTAAAAGGTAATTAATTCATTTACTCAAAAAAATTTCAAGTAGGCCTTGGCTAAGAGGCATTACACAGCTGCAGAGATGTGAGGGCACAGTTCCTCTCTAGGAGTGCTTATGCCTAATTAGAAAAATCAGATAAATGTGTGAAAAGATAAAAAGCAGCAAACGAACAAATTCCAAAAGCGTAGGTTGCCAAGAAGCAGAGGAACTGAAGGAGAAAGCACTAGGCTTTTTCCGGAAACAACAGTAGCATTTTAAGCCAACCCTCGAAGGGAATATGAGAATTCAAATTAGAGGTAGGGGGAGTAGGGAATACATAAAGGTCCAGAAACAGGGTAAAAAGAAAGGCTATTAAAAGACAAATGAAGACCAAAGCTGGTAAGGATGTGTAGCAACAGGAATTCGCATTCATAGCTGGTGGGAACGCAAAAATAGTACAGCCACTTTGGAAGACAGTTTGGCAGTTTCTTACAAAACTAAACATACTCAACATACAATACAGCACTCACACTCCTTGGCAATGACCCAGAGGAGCTGAAAACTTATGTACATACAAAAACCTACACACGATTGGTTATAGCAGCCTTACTTCTAATTGCCGAAACTTGGAAGCAACTAAGATATCCTTCGGCAGGTAAATAAATAAATAAACTACCGTACAGTCAGTCAATAAACTATTATTCAAAACTAAAAAGAAATGAGCTACCAAACCATGAAATGACAAGGAGGAACTTCAAATGCCTATTACTAAATGAAAAAAACCAAACTGAAAAGGCTACATACTGTATGATTCCAACAACGTGACAGTCTAGAAAAAGCAAAACTACGGTTATCGTAAAAAGATCACTGGTTGCCAGGCAGTTGGATGTGGTGAGTGATGAAGTGGCAGAGCACAGTGGATTTTAGGGCAGTGAAAACACTCTGCATAATACTATAAGGGTGGATTCATGTCATTTGTCTAAACTCACAGAATGTATAACACCAAGAGTGAAGTCCAATGTAAACCATGAACTCCAGGTGATAATGATGCCTCCATGTAGGTTCATCAGTTGTGACAAATGTACTGCTCTGTGGGGGATCCTGACAAAGGGGAAGACCATGCACGTGTGGGGACTGGGGTATATGGGAAATCTCTGTGCCTGTCTCTCCATGCTGTGAACCTGAAAACTGTCCTAAAAAAAGATAATAAAATCCTCAAAAATAAATAAATAAATATACAGATGTTCTCACCCAAGGGCAAACTGATGTGTGTATAAGGATATTCCTAGGGTATTGCTTAAATATGGTACATTCATATAATAAATAGTATACAGCTGTAAAAAGAAAAGGCAACTTACATGTACTGACATATATTATATATTGCTAAGCGAAAAAAGCCAAGGTACAGAAAGTGTGCATAGTGTACCACCAGTTGTGTGCTTACAAAAAACATTATTTACACATATATGTTTGTATATGCTTACATATTCATCAACTTCCATGGAAAGATACAGAAAAAAGTCATAAATGGTGGATACCTATGTTGGCTGAGGATACAGGTAATCTAAAACTGTGCTTGCAGAAGGCAGGTAGACTAGAGAAGATTCTATGTATCAGGTTAAGAGGTTTAGACAGCATGTAAGCTCAAGAGCAGGGTTTCTCAACAGTGGAACTAGTGGCACTGGGAACCAGATAATTCTCTAATGTGAGGGCAGTCCTGTGTATGGTAAAATGTTTAGCGGCACTCCTGACCTCTTCCACTAGATGCTGGTAACAACTTCTTCCCACATCTGGTGTGACTACCAAAAATGTCTCCAGACATTGCTAAATGCCCCTTATAGGGCAAAATCACCCCCAGCTGAGAAGCACTGCTCAAGAGCCACAATGATCATCATCAACCTACAAAGCATCCTAGGACTACATTGCTATAAATTGACAACAAATCCAATCCAATTTAGAAATCGATCTGAAGAATATATTGGGCATTGTTTTGAAATGACCTCCATATCAGTCATAGTTTCTGAAGCTGAGATCATTCAAGTCCCTTCCTAAATGTGAACTATCAGTTTTAAGCATATCTACTCCATCACAAATGTCTCTTCTCTGCATTGGTTGAATACAAATAAGAGCTAAATAGAAAAGCTAGATAGATGTTCAGCAGTATACAGAGAATGTACCAGATACCCCCCACCCCATGGGCCTCCCAATGATGCGACCCTTTTGGACCTCTGTACTTAATTTAATAATTTCACAAGTCAGTAGACCAGCCTCCTCCCTCCGTCTGCTCCCCCCGCATCCAGCCCATGCCAAATAGCATGCACTCCCTAGATCCAGGATCTTCTAGGATGCCAAGGAAGGCAACTTTTCCATAGAACTTTAACAGAAAATCGTATTTTGGCTCAGCTTTTGAAAAACTAATATAACTGTTGACACAATAAGAACATAATTACTCACATTATGCTAATAATGTTTCTTAAACTCCTAATGACCACACAAAGTGTTAAGACGCTGTTCAAAAATCATGAAAGGCATCACCCCTGATTTCAAGGAGATTATAAAGAGTTATAAAGCCAAGACAGGGCTTAACTAGACTCTACAAATCACAATTTTATTCAATGTAAAGCCATTTCTAATATACTACAACGAATGAGAAAAAAGAAAAAGAAAAAAAACCAAGACATCCAACAGGCTTGAATATTTTTCAAACACACATCTAAGACTTTTGTTATTTTCCTGTGTCTTTTCTTTTTCCAAAGCCAGAAATCCAATAATACCCTGGCAATCTTGGCTTCATAGTTTGAAGTCCATTGATTGCTTCAACACTGTTGTCGTTGAAAGTTCTGGATTTCATTCTCATGAAATCATACTCTTCAGATTCTAGTATTGTGCCGACTACTTTTGCTTAGCTCTCCGAAGGTTGGCTCTCACTCGTGGAGATGACCTCCAACGACCTCACTCTGCAATATATACACCTGTGAGTCACTATGGAAGATGCTTAAAAGTGTCCGCGGCGAAAAAAAGAAACTCACCATTCTAACTACTTCAGGGTAAGTCTGCTCTGTCAAACAGCCTCTGCTTATTGTAATGTAGTCCACCAGTTCATTAAGAGTGGAGCGCTTGTATTCTTTCATTTTAAGATCAGATAGCGTGTCCATGAAGTCAAAAATGACACAGCACTGCTGAAGTTTCTTTAGGAACAGTTCAGGCTGCTCTGAGGATGGAACGTCTAAGAAAAAAAAAGGAAATGGTGTAAGTCTGTCATCAATTTCCAGGTAACAGGAATTCTCTGTGAAAGTTACTTCAAAAGCAAGCTCAAAAAAATAAGAATTCACATGACAACAGTGTTCTTTTTCACATTTACACACGGCTGGGAGGGGGCATACCACAACCACTACTTCAGAGACCTTGTCTTTGAAAACTGCATTGTATCAACAAAATTGACTGTTTTTGCTATTCTATAACCAAGAACTGACCGATATCCCAAAAGCCTTTAGAAGGTTGAAGCAAATTTTAACCAAAAACACCCCAATGTCAATACCTTTAAATCCAAAAACACTGAAAAAGGTCAAACTTTCCCTTATAAGGTGAAGCCAGAAGCTTTCACTGTTGGTTTAAATTAGTTCTACTAAAAAATTTCAAAGCAGAAATGTCAGTCGATTCATTTTAATTTCATGCTGACATCCTTGGTATTTAAAGCAATTGTTGTGTGTGTTTATATTTTTTGTTTTATTTTTGTTTGATTGCTATGAAGTTTCTTAGTTAAATAAACTCGAAAAATCTACAGAATGAAACAATAGCAACTCTCACAAAAAGAGCACACCAGTAATAGAAAAATAAGAGCAAATTCCACTTGTATCTACACTCTCTTTTGACCCATCTTCTTCCCTTAGAGTAGGAGAAAACCACTAACATCTTTATTAATATGTTCTCAGAATAGACATCTGTTCTTTTCCCACGAACAGCAGGTCAGACATTTGGCTTGGTGTCGTTTCTAAACAACATGTAGAAATTTTAGGTTAGTTAAAATTCCCCAGCTAGAAAGAAACCTGCTCTACAGTTGAACTTGAAACACTCTGGCTAAGCTGTAGACAGCCCACTCCACTCCTATCTTCTTTCCAATATTTTATGTCCCCAAACCGGAGTTTCTCTGGAGAGGCCATGAAAATTATGACCAGGGTAGTCTCTGCTGCCTTCATCCAAAATGATTAACTCATTCATCCTCAGAACACCCTCAAGGAGGAAGCAGGTGGCATTATTCTTCTCCATTTTCCATATGCACAAAATTAGAGACAATCATTGAGGCCCCGCAACAAATGAGCCAGCAAGCTGGGCATGACGCCCAGGTCTCTCACCACACTCCCACGTTCCCCTTGTACTAATGAAGAAGGAAGTTAACAGCGATTGGCCAGACACTGGCAACCACTCTCGGAAGCTGGCCTTCTAGTAAATGTTGTACAGTGGCCTCACGGCTTGGGTTGCCTGCTCCCCGGAAAGGAGTGTTACAGCATACAGTAGTCCCCGTATAGCCACAAGCACCCCAGCAGAGAGGAGTGAGGGCTGGTCTCAGTCACAGGACCCACAACCCCATCCCCTCCTTACATTCCACAACCCAAGCACCAGCCCAGCTACCTGGGACCTCATGGACAATTCCTCTAAAACCCTGCCAGGGTGAGTCTATCTGAGAGTAGACAGGACACGTGAAAACACATGATTTCTCTACCAGATATAAGAGAACAAGAAGTAGTCCATATTTTTGAAGGCATATAGCATCACTGCTACTTTCAACAAAAATAAGGTGTAAATTTAGAAATTATCAACCAGGGAAGTTCTCCTCCCCCACCACTCCTATAGGTCCCCAAAGGTGCAATGTATCTTACAATCAAATACTTTAGGATTTAAATTAAGCCTGATATGTATCTTATCCTATGCCCCTACATTAATCAGCTTTAAAACATTTAACCTTAGGCTAATTTCAGTCAGACCAAGCTATCTCAAGTGCTACCTGCTTCAGGTGTTTAAATAAATAAACAAACAGAATTTAAATAAGGTTGCTTATGAACGTGACTGTATGCCCTTAACCAGTGGCTAATGACACGCACAGGACCATCATGGTGAATTACTGAAATCCTCTGAGTTCTGAATCAGACCCCATACTTGGAAGCTGAATTAAAGGGAGCAAGAACAAGCTTATTAACATGATATTAGTTATAGGTTAAAATCTTCAGGGAAAATTTTAATTCATTCGATTTTTTATACAGTCACCTTAATAAAGCCTAAAAACCACACCATCTACATGGAGAATGCCTTAGCTCAGCACCCATAAATTTTGAAAGCATCTATGAATTAATTCTAGAATCCTTCCTTCTAAAGCGAACCATCATTGAAGCAGTGACAACAACAATGATTAGTGTGTGTAGTCACTGCAGTAATACTCAAGATTCATACACATTCAGCAATTCAAAAAATTCAGGCAGTTAACACTTAGTCCTGCTTTTTAATGTTAGGCAGTTGAAGTCTATATTTATGCAAGTGGATATAATGTCACAGACAAATGTGAAACAGGCTCTCTACCTGCCCATTGGAATAAGGGCAATGGCTTACATTTATTGGTAACATATTGGGTACATCTATTGGGCACTATTCTAAACACTTATACATGCTGCATCTCATTTAATTCCTACAACAACCCTACACAGTAGGTACGACTTCCAATTTAATAGATGAGTAAACCAAGACACAGAGAGATTCAGTGACCTGCCCTAGTCATACAGCTAATAAGCAGTGGAGGCAGGATTCAAACCCAGGCAGGCTTGGCTCTACTGCCTGAACTCTCTACTGCCTGAACTCTTTACCAGCATGCAACCTTCAAATATAGTGAAAGGCCACAGTAATACTATATTCCAGAAAACAGGATACATGCAAAGTCAGAAGAGAGAAAGAAAGCAGAAAGAAATCAACACACTAATCTACAACATGTCCCCATTCAGAAAGTATCATGCTAACCCCCTTCTCTACCTCCCGTCTAGCCCAGTCTCCAGAGATTAGCACACAGAGCGAAAGCTATGTTTATCCTTTATCACAGACTAAATTCTTGTAAGATGACCTCCCTTCACTAAATTGAAGAACTCAAGCAGTCAAGACTAACCAAGGGCTGTGATTGTGGGGGGATGGGTGGCATTCTTTTAGAGCAACAATCTTAAAACAACAATTTTAAGCAGGCTCAGTGGCTCAGCCTGTAATCCCGCGCTTTGGGGGGGGGGGGGTGAGTGGATTGCCTGAGCCCGCGGGTTCGAGACCCACCTGGCAACTTGGCGAGACCTCATCTCTACAATAAATCAAAAATTAGCCAGGCGTGGTAGCACGCGCCTGTAGTTCCAGCTACTTGGAAGGCTGAGGCGGAAGGATTGCTGGAGCCCAGAAGGTCCGGGAGCGGCCACTGCACTCCAGTCTGGGTGACAGACTGAGACTCCAACTCAAAAAAAAAAAAAAAAACAATTTTATTCATGTTGAAGGTGATCCCACTAGTAACATCCAAGCAAAGGGCTCTTGCTGTTGGTCCCCAGACTGTCCCACATAGCTAACGCTGCTCCCAGCCTCTGCCCTCATCTCCCTAGTCCAAGAGGGATGTGAAAAGAAAGGCAGAATTCGAAAAGGCAGGACAGACCAGGGATCAAAGAAGCAACAATCTCTGAGCATACTGTTCAGAAGGTTTCCACTGTATAAGATAAGTTTAGGGTCTATGTAAAAGCCCCCAGTTAGAAAGGCACCCACTCTACAGCTGAACTTAAATACACCAACTAAGCTGTAGACAGCCCACTCTACTTCTATCTTCTTTCCAATATTTTAATCCCTCCAAACTGGAGCTTCCCTGGAGAGGTTATGAAAATCATGACCGGGGTAGGCACTGCTGCTTTCATCCAAGATGATTAGCTCATTCATCCTGAGAACACCCTTAGGAGGAAGCAGGTGGCATTATTCTTCTCTATTTTAACCAGTCCCTGAAGTAAATGCAAATATTCTTTTTAAGAAACATTTACAAAAAGAATCGTGTACTAGGCCATAAGGAAAATCTCATGAATGACAAAAAGATGTCACATAGGGAGTGTATTCTAACACTAGATTTTAACAACTCAAAGCTACCCACCTCCCAAATCCAAGTCATCTGGAATCTAAACACTTTAAGACTGAAGAAAAAAAACAAATTATAGTCATTTAGAAATGTAAATCAGGAAAATTAAAGGTCATCCTAGAATCCCAAAGAAGATTTTACAAGATTCATTCAGACAATGGATGCTTCTGTTACCAATCTTTCACTGAAAACCTCTGGCAGGCAGAGGCTACCCCTGCTCCCCGGAGAGGGACCCCACAGAGCATAGCCATAAATAATGAGCAATCAATAAGTGGTTATGTAATACCATGAAGGTCATTAGCACAGTGACTCATCCATCCAATGTTAGTATGTGTTTAAAGGGGAGAATAACTGATCCAGTTATCAGAGCTTGACAAGATCCCATGAGGTCAGATTTCACCGCTCTGGAAGAACTCTTAAAACTAAGTTGATTTCCAGAATATGTTTCTCACCCAAGAAAAGAATGCAGTGACCACATAAGTTGTATTTCTCACTGTATTGTCCCCTTTCCTTTTTTAGCATTAGTCATTTTCCCCCATACACGTTTTATGTCACCATCTTCCAGTATTCTCCTACTAAATTCTACCAATAAGCTGGGAAAAATACTTATACCCACATCCAAGGTGTTCACACACAAGTAATTTTAAAATGTACAAATGCAGCATGTAATGAAAAAGTGAACACAACTCAACACAGAGGACGGTGTAATTTCAGATTAAGACACAGAGTCTCCTCCTTGTGTCTAAAGAGTAGTCAATGGGATCTATAAATGTTTTAGCCACCACCACCCCTCAAACCCACCTGTAAATCAAAAACAAACACAAACACAAACACACACACACACACACACACACACACACACACACACACACACAAAGAGAGAGAGAGAGAGACAGAACAGAGAATGAGTAAGCAAGCTCCCCTTAAGAAGCTCATTCTTCCCTACCAATCTGCTTAGATCATTCCATCCTATCTTAATGCTTGGGGCACAGGACCACAGATCTAATATCAGCCCACCTTTTCTTGTAGCCTGGCACAAGCAGTTCATTTTACCCTACTAATCTATTTCCATTATTCCTTCCTATCTAATGTTTGGGGCACAGGATCACAGATCCAATATTGACCTACCTTTTCTTGTGGCCTGGTTCATTCAGGACTTTGCAAAGCAAAAAGTAGTAAAGGTAGAGAAGAAATAAAATATGTGCCTGGTGTCTTGGGTTTGGTGCTCTGGGACTCCATTCAACTAAGGTTGTTGAAAATCATAATGTTAAATTCACATTGCAAATATGCCAGTCAAGTAATAAAGAAGGCCCACATCATTCTATGTATTACAGCCAAAATTTCAGAGAAAGATGGCAGACTGTTTAAACAATAAATTAATAAAGATGATGTAGGCTGATAACTTATTTACACATGACCATTGAGATGTACGTGGAAATATAGTGAATAAATATTCCTAAAAAAGAATCCTATAACTTGTTCATATGTTTGCATTAGAAGCTAAGCTAAAAATAAAAATAAAGAAAATAAAAAAGAAGCTAAGCTATAACATTTTTGAGTTCCTAATGAACATTTATGATATTAGTCAATGAATAGTATTTATAAATTATACTTATGTTTCCATTCAAAAGATCTGAAATAAAATCCTTCTACTTTTCACCTGACAATGTCCTAAAATATTACTCTCCTAGCCCTTTTCTTCCATTTTTCCAACTCTCACAAAAGAGAGAGGCACAGACTGAGCATAGTAAATGTGGTCTCTGACTCCTTAGAACTTTCTCTTGAGGTCTACAGATCCCCATCCATGTGTGCTACCCATCTCTCACAGGTAAACCTAAGTGAACTCCAACAAAATCTGTGAGAATTTTACTTGCATAAGGCATTTAAGTCTATATTTAGAGAAAACTAGAAGTAATGTCTCAGAGTTCTAAGGAGATGCTTCATTCCAAAATACTGAGTATTGAGTAGATTTAGCCTTGAAAGGCTGATATGAAATGCACTAGCGTGTGTAGTAAAATGCCAAATTGCCCATTCATGTGGTCTGTCCAAATCACTGCTACCAAGTTTACCTCTAAACACAAATACAGGCAGCATTCTCTTTTTGCAGCACACATTTCAGGAAACCTAAAAATAATCCTATCTGGGCCAGGTGCAGTGCTTATGCCTGTAATCTCAGCACTTTGGGAGGCTAAGGCAGGAGGATCACTTGAGGCCAGGAGTTCAAGACCGCCCTGGGTAATGTAGCGAGACTCTGCCTCTATTCCAAAAACAATTTAAAAAAATAAAAAGTAACCTATCTTATTAGTGGAACTAAGCTTCCATTAGGAATTGTTTTTGATATCTGATAAATCACAGATATAACTAACAATATTTCATCAAAACAGGGAGATAACTATAAATCTTTATAATGAATCAAATAAACTTAGACTTCATGTCTTATGAACTGGAGCCAAATCTAACGTGTTGATTACACATGATACTTCAATGTGCATAAGCAAATAAGACACTAGCCCAAAACTAAATAAATATTGCATACTTGACCATTCCACATTACTTGATTACTGTACTCAAAGAAGTGTGCTCAAAAATGTTTGCTGTTGATGGTGGTGGAGTGGTGTTTCCACTTCTAGACATCTGTGTTTTATAAAAATGCCCCAGGTGATTTCAGTGTGGCTAGTGTTGAAAACCATTTATTAAAATAAGAACTTGAAAATCCTCTTTCAGCCGGGCTCATTGGCTGAGCCTGTAATCCCAGCACTTTGGGAGGCCGAGGTGATTGCCTGAGTCCATGGGTTTGAGACCAGCCTGGGCAACTTGGTGAGACCTCGTCTCTACAATAAATCAAAAATTAGCTGGGTGTGGTAGCGCGTGCCTGTAGTTTTGGCTACTTGGAAGACTGAGGCGGAAGGATCACTGGAGTCCAGCAGGTTGAGGCTGCAGTGGCCGGGAGCGTGTCACTGCCCTCCAACCTGGGCAACAGAGTGAGACTCCAACTCAAAAAAAAAAATCCTTCTTTCATCCCCTTCACCTCTGAAATTCTCTCAGTTTACTTAAAAGCTAGCAGTGAAAACTTGTGCCTTCCAAGCTAAAGAAGGTCCCTGGAAACATCTCCAACAGCGAAAGCATTCCCTCTTGGCCTTAGCTATAAATAAGCAACAGTGGAGTTGGCTGTTTTTAGAACTCTTGCCAATCTATCAGGAAGCTTGGAAAACACTTGGCTGATTACTAGCAGCACACACTTTAAAAAAACAGGTTCAAAATACATCTAACAGAATGGCTAGCATAGACACAAATGGTGTCAAAAGGATGAGACTAAGGTGTGGGTATTAATTAAACAAACAACTGAAAGGGCTAAAATTTCCACATAAAAAAACGAAGACAATGATGACCATGAACACTTACTACTGCAAAGCACTGTACTAAGCTCCTGCCACACATTATCCCCTTTAATCCTCAGACTATCTATGTGTGGCCACTATTAATATCCCAGTTCTTCAGATGAAGAAATGGACGTCCCAAAGGGTTGCAGCTCGCATCTCAACCTGGGCAGCCCTACTACAGGGCCCACCCAAATAAAAACAATGACGATGGAGATGATTATTGTGACGAATAACAACAACAAACCACAACCACCACCACTAGAGCCATAGATACACTCCACTGTCATGATTAGTTATTTAATTGTTTAAGGAAAGTCACGACCTAAAAGTAAAGGAAAATTTGACTTGGATACAAATATTTCCTTGTTTTAAGACAGCATAAAATTAGCCTTAAAATAGTGAACAACTGGAGGTGGGTAAAGTTAATTTTGAAATAATAATAATATATGAATTATCCCTCCCAGCTTAGACAGTCGACATGTATTTAGTCTTTTCCCTTCACGGAGTTCTACAGTTTCCCTTTCCCAAAAGCTAACAAATATGTGCTCTCCAATTTTATAAGCAAAAAACAAAGGTCATCTCCACTAATGCAGGCTAGGGAGGCCTCAAGCAGCAAAATGACAGGATTCAGGGCTTTCACGTTATGTTGACACTCTATTCCAATTAGAATAGAGAGGAAATACACTCACGTGCACACACTGATAAATGCTTGTTTCCAACGCTGCATTAGTTATCCCTTACGCTTTCTTTTCTAATGCCAAGGCCGTCACTGAAACTTGTCAGTACAAGAAATAAAATATTTTAAAATTGATCAACTCCTAATTATAGGTGTAATTACTTTCCTGCCACGAAACTCACCACAGGACAGAAGCCACCAAAGCGTCTGACTGACAAGGTTAATGTCTCTATTATTAATTCATTTCCTAAAGGCTTATTTCCTGGGGTAGAAACGCTGGGAGGAGAGGGACCAGGGCCTTTTGAATCTGAGGAATTCCTGGAGTTTGCTGGGCTATGCCAAAAAAGGGCTGTAAGAACTATACAGTATTCTTCAGTATCTATGTCAGTGGTTCCCCTAAAGATAGTATGTATCAGTAAAATTACAAAAAAGGGGCAGGTTACCAATTTTTTTTTCAGGTAAAGCCATTGAAAAATAGTCACCATTCATTTTCACTATAATTTCATAAAAATAAAGGAGTTTTATAACAACAAAAGAAGAGAAAGGAAATTTCATTAAAAAAGACAATCCTTCCTTTAAAAAAAAGGCTGAGTTGAAGCACAGTGGCTCACATCTGTAATCCGAGCACTTTGGGAGGCCAAGACAAGAGGATCACTTGAGCTCAGGAGTTTGAGACCCACCTGGGCAACATAACAAGATCTTGTAGCTACAAAAAATTACCAGGCATGGTGGTGCATGCCACAGTCCCAGCTACTCAGAAGGCTGAGGCGGGAGGATTATCTGAGCCTAGGAGATCAAGGCTGCGGTGAGCCATGATCATGCCACTGTCCTCCTGCCTGGGCGACAGAATGAGACACTGACTTACAAAAAAAAGGAGGAGGAGGAGGAGGAAGGTTGGCAACTTCACATACATGCATGCACATGAGCACACATACACAGTCATGTCATATTCTTCTCTTCTGATTTTTTCACTTTGCTCTGTACTTCCACAGGCTTATATTTGGGATCTCTGGGACAACATGACTTCTTTGTTCCAATGTTTTTCTACAAGCATGGACAAAAGAGTTCTAGCTATAATGACAGCACACGTTTCCACTGTAGTCAGATCACCGTAAAGGCTGAGAAGGTTATCATATCGTATAAGATATGGCAGCCATGCAGTCCTTAAAAACTCTGTAAGGTAAATTCCCAGGAGACTTTGCACAGACGTCCATTCAAGCACTTGCCCCATTACACTGGGACTTTTTTTTAACCAGCACCTCATATGTCTTGCACCTTTAAATAACCAGTCCCTAGCAGGAGTTTCCAGAATATAGCAGATACATGATAGATGTTTGCTGAGTAAGTACATACCACATATTGTATCTTATTTCCCCATGTTTTCAATTTTAAATTAGAACTTTATTACTCTAGAAATAAATTAGACTAAAGAATAAAGAAAAAGACCCAATATAATGTATGTAATGGAAAATATTTCCTAATATTAATAACTACAAGTCACAAAGTGCATATTTAAAGAACTAGTATGCTTTTGGGTCTTTTTTGAGTTGGAGTCTCACTCTGTCACCCAGGTTGGAGGGCAGTGGCACGCTCCCAGACACAACAGCCTCAACCTGCTGGGCTGAGGTGATCCTTCTGCCTCAGCCTTCCAAGTAGCTGGAACTACAGGCATGTGCCATCACGCCTGGCTAGTTTTTTGATTTATTGTACAGATGAGGTCCCACCAAGTTGCCCAAGCTGGTCTCAGGCAGTCCTCTCACCTCGGCCTCCCAAAGTGCTGGGATTATAGGCATGAGCCACTGCGCCCAGCTTAGGATGATTTTTAATGAATGTAAGAAGAGGGGGAGAGGGTCAGCTTACTAGAAAAAAATCTAACTAAAAATATGCACAGTTCCTTAGTTCTTTGAACTATCTTCCCCCACTAATATCCAGTAAGGTAAGGCTACTTTGCTTTCTAACACTTTATACAAAATCTAGCTGACTTTTAAGAATAAATAGAATGGCTTATATTCAAGGATGAAAGAAAAATACAATGGAGAAAGAACACAAAATGAAGATAAGTACACAACATTCATGAAGTAGTATGTTTTGGAAATGGTCTCCACAGAAAAAATAACCTGAAAATTTCACCAAGTTTATCATTAATAAGTGAAAAATGGGAAAGGCCAGCTTTGCACCTACTCATTCATTCACTCATTCATTCACTTACTCACCAAACATTCACTGAACACCCACCAACGGCCAGGTACTGCTGGTCTGCCACCACAAAGACAAAAATCCTGAGCTTACTTCTAGCAGCAGGAGACAAACAGCAACTAAAAATAAACATATGGTATTGGGAAAAACTGCATGTGGAGCAAAGGGGACGAGGTAAGCAGGAGATGAAGGGTACAATTCTGAGCAGAGTGTTCACCTGGAAGATGACATCTGAGCAAACACTCGAAGCAGGTGAAGTCGTGAGCAAGAGGATGTCTAGGATAAAGTGACCCGTGCAGAGGGACAGCAGGTGCAAAGGTACCCTGGCAGGAAGATGAACCATGGGGGTGAATCTGAGGACCAACAGAGAAGTAAATGGCTGGGGCTGGAGCGAAAAGTGGAGGGAGGAGGAAAGAGTAGAGGGCAAGTGGCTATGGGAGACAAGTTGCGAGGACCTGGGCCTAGACTCTGGTTCTGAATGAGAATCCTACCTTTACTGTTTACTAACACTAGAAAAGCCACTTACTTCTCTGAGCTTTAGTTTCCTTATATGTAAAATTGAGAAAATAGGCCGGGCGCGGTGGCTCACACCTGTAATCCCAGCACTTAGAGAGGCCAAAGCTAGAGGATTGTCTGAGTCCAGGCGTTTCAGACCAGCCTGGGCAATATGGCAAGACCTCATCTCTACAATAAATCAAAAAAATTAGCTGGGCATGGTGGCATGCATCTGTTGTTCCAGCTACTTGGAAGGCTGAGGCAAAAAGATCGTCTGAGCCCAGCAGGTCAAGGCTGCAGTGGCTGTAAGCATGCCACTGCACTCCAGCCTGGGTGTGTGAGACTCCAACTTGAATAATAATAATAATAATTAATAAATTAATAAAATTGAGAAAATATACTTCACAGGTAGAGTGATGAGTAAAGGAAAAGCCATTTATAAGGTAGAAGGCACTTTTCGCAAAAAAGTTATCATTCAACAAATATTTATCAAGTATCTATAACAAACAGTATGGAACCGATTACTTTATAACGTGTTAAAACTATCTCTGAGTAGAAATACATATATGTACTATTTTTAGCACACTTTCAAAATTATTTTGAAACTATTTTTAAAATAAATTCTGAAGTGTTTTTAGAAACATTAAATTTTTGATAAAATTTTATTCTAGGAATATTAAGCTTCAATTAAATAAAGACCAGTTATAAACTGGGCACAGTGGCTCAAGCCTGTAATTCCAGCACTTTGGAAGGCCAAGGTGAGAAGACTGCCAAAGCCCAGGGATCGGAGACCAGCCTGGGCAACTTGGTGAGACCTCATCTCCACAATAAATCAAAAAAATCAGTCGGGCGTGGTGGCATCCGCCTGTACCTCCAGCTACTTGGAAGGCTGAGGCCAAAGGACGGCCTGAGCCCAGCAGGTCAAGGCTGCCTGTGGTTGCCGTGAGTGTGCCACTATACTCCAGCCTGGGTGACAGAATGAGACTCTGACCCAAACAAATAAATAAATAGATAGATACCAGTTATTTAGAACCCTCAAGTAATTATAGCTAGTCTTCTCCTCTGTACTTGCTTTTCAAGACAAGGAATAAATCATCATCTGAAAAGAAGGAATTAATAGAACAAACTTTCAGGATGTGCCAGAAAGTCAGCATCACTGAAGTCCAATTTTCAATCAGATTCAAGCATGAGCAACAAAAATCTCAAAAAACAAAATCCTTTTTATTTATGCCCTGCTTATAAGGTAAGGAAATAAGTAAACGGAATTAAAGGTTTTCAGCTAGCACTAAACGTTCAATTGACTACCCCCGCCCCGAAAAAATGGCAATAAAAGAACACATTATTTTCAAGCATTCAGTTAATTGAGGGCCCTCCCCCCAAGAGATTACTTCTACAAGGGATACAACAGCCTACTTTCCATTTGTTTTGAGGATTAACATCAATGTCAATCATTTCACAGTGAAATGAACCTGCAGCTATTTTAACAGCATGATAGGAGGTCTAAAAAAATTAGATAGACAGATATCAGATTAATATCAATTAAGCCCACTGTTAATTCATAATATATAGTTGATACTGATCAAAGACATCATTAAACTTTTTTTTAAAAAGACTCAAAATACAAAAAAAGAATCAATCCAAAGTTGTAATGCCAGCTTAGAGATGCTATTTCTGAACCTCAGTTGAGAGTTTTAAATATGAGACCTTAAGCTCTTGAGATTGACACAGGACTGAGTGAGTACAGTGGAATGGTCTCTAATCCCAAGAGTAATAAAGAGTGTACATTTATAATTAAAGTCATAATCTGGCCAATAAAATCCAGCGACAGCATGTAGTACGGCCTCCTAATTGTGGCGCTGTCCCATGCTTCATACAAAGGATACTACTTCATTAACATAAATGAAATACAAATGTAAGCCCACATGTAAGAGTTGAGAAAATCCAAATTTCAAATTTGAAAAACCATACTAAGAAAAATGAAGTCCATTTTAAAGCCTTATGTCCTAGTGTGTATAAAGGTGTTGTTCAAGCATAAAGCAACAAAGAGAAGGAAATTTACATGTGTATACTCATATGTATAATTGTGAGCATATGACTCCAAAATCAAAACTGGCAGAACAGTAGTACAAAAATGTTTTAAAGGACACAAAATGTGTCTGGGAAGCTTAACACTTTCAGAACAGGAAGCAATTTTAAACATTGCATAGTAAGATTTGGTATTAGCTTCAACTAGGATATTTACATGTCCCTTCTTTGTTGCTGGTTTCCTGGCCACAAAATGTCCGTCTCCAAGGGACAGTCACTGAAACCTAAAGATATGTGTGCTTACAATGTAATTCTGAGCACAGCCTTTTTCTGCATCTTGATGTAATTCAGCATTCTAGGTCCAATGTTGAACCCTAGAGCTTAACTAAACACGCAAGTGGGTAGTACAAACATTTCCTCTCTGGATTATACTGAGAACGACTTTCCCTTTCAGAAAACATATTATATAAACCTATCTTCCACTTCCAGAGTCAGACCAAATATGAGAAACAAGAGTTGGTCTTAATAAGTACAATAAAATAAAAATAAGCTTGGCAACTAAGTCCACTACCTTAAAAGTCTGTCAGTTGTATTTCTGGAAAAACATCCCAGAAATGTTTAAGATGTCAAATGAATGAGATTTCTTTCAGCATAATTGGGAACTTAGAAAAAAATGTAAATCCCTTCTGCATTCTTCTGGATGGCTGAGGTTTGGGTCACATATACCCAGACTTCAAAATCAGGGACCTGGGTACTAATCAGGCTCCTGTGTGTCCCAGCTGTGCAATTATGGGCAATACAGTATGACAGTTAAGATGACGGGCTACAGAGTTAGACTGCCAATGTCTCTTAGGTGAGTCTTTGAGCCTTGGTTTCCTCACTTGTAAATGAGGGCTTAATAAATAGCACCTGCCTCACAGAGTTGACTTCAAAATTGAGTGAGTAAATAAAAGTAAAAACACACAGAAGAGTATCTGGAATACATCTGGTGCTCAACAAACTTTAGCTGCTAAATTAAAGTTGTTGTTAAAAAGCACTGCTGGCCAGGCATGGTGGCTCACGCCTGTAATCCCAGCACTTTGGGAGGCAGAGGCGAGAGGATCGCTTGAGCCCAGGAGTGCAAGAGCAGCCTGGGCAACACAGGGAAACCCCGTCTCCACAAAAAATAAACAAAAATTAGCAGGGCATGGTGGTGCACGCCTGTCTTAGCTACTAGGGAGGCTGAGGCAGAAGGATCACCTGAGCCCAGAAGGTCAGGGCTGCAGTGACCCATGATTCTACCATTGCACTCTAGCCTGGGCAAAGATCCTGACTAAAAAAAAAAAAGCACTGCTGAGCCTTAATATCTTTCACAAAATGAGTCTAAGAAGAGTTACTCTGTCACAGTGATAATACAAGAGTTTCATGAGTTAATACAATACACGGAATATTTCACATAATGACTAGAATATGGAAAATAGTCAATAAATGCCAGCTTTGAAAAAATACTTAAAAAAATATAAAAATGCTGATACATATAGGGCTTTTCCCCCTCATTTTTTGGTGCCCAATTGTGTAGGCTATATTTAAAGAAAATAATAGAACTTGACCTATGAATATCCAGTGAGATTACTTGAAAATTAACTTCTAAATTTATTAGAGGAAAAGTAAAGAGGCTGAATCAATAGGGACTGATTCAGTCCTCAGAACATGCATCAACAATGTGTCAAAATTCTGGAGGGTGAACAGAATTGGCATTTGGATGAATGAATGACAAACTGAGCATCTGGGACAGAAAAGAACTGATGACAATTTCAACAACCTGGACAAGACTCCAAGATCAGGACGGAACCAGTCCTCACACAGCACCAAAGCTTCCTCTGAGGTAAACACGCTTATGCAAAGTTTACAAAGGAAAGAAATAAACAAGTAGTGTTTAACTGCTTTGCCCTTTGAGTCTACATTTTAAATTAATATCATACTCACAGATGCTAATACTTATAAATATGAACTAAAAGTAATAATAGTAATTTACACTTAAAGAGATCTTTACAACAACATATTCAAAACAAGCATCATTGACCTCCCACTAAAATAACAAAATCCTGAACTACTTCAAAGTATTTCATAAACCTTGTTTCTTTTCCACACACCCTGTTATTTAAAGATCTAAGGTTTTAGCTAAAATTCAGCAATTTTAATAGTCTCCTAGACAACTTCAGGCTAAGTCTGGGGGAAATATGGTAGGTAGTTTAAACCTTCCCAAAACAAGTGTTTGTTTATAATTTACCATGTTTAACCTAACAATCGTTCATTCATACATTCCACAAATATTTACAGAACAAAAGTGCTAGGCACTAGTCTAGGCCTTAAATATACATTAATAAGCAGAACCAAAAAGATCCTTTACAGACCAAATGGGGAGAAAAACTAATTAAATAATATTCAAATAAATATAAAACACTTGGCACTATAAGAAAAGGTACAAGGTATTATAAGAACATATATTATAGAGAATGAAAAAGAAAAGGTATCTGCCCTCAATAAAAAAGTTACAGTCCAGTGGGAAGCAAGATTCACATGTAGAAATAAAAGCAAAAGATACAATTAAAGTACCTAAATTTCATGGACCAAATTGAGAGTCAGAAAAGAAAAAGCACTTGGCTAGGACATACAATATCCCAGCTAGGGTCCATTCATGTGTCCTCTCCTTGAAATCGTACAAAAATTCTACAAGGTAGACATTAATCTTCCCATTGTACATGTAAGAACACTGAAGCTGCAAGATATTCAGTTATTTTTTTTTTTAATTATGGGTCAACGGCTAGAATGTAGAAACTTCATTACAAAGGATCAGAAGACACGATAATTTTACACCAAAATGGAGTCCTTCCTCCACATTCATTTGGACAGACACATGGGAGCAGGAACGTATCGAATAATGTGATGAATCTGCCCTACCTCCCTATTTACAGCCCACCTCAACGCATACAGTACATCACCACAATCGTACCCTGTGCTCATGACCCTTCCATACTTGCATTGCCCTCTGATGATATATGGTGGTTGATTACCCTGTCTGCTTAAGAACGATTAAGCTATCCCTAAGAAGAGCATATTGTACTCTTACAAAATCTTCACAGAATATTCACAGAAATGGCTTCATCCAATGGCCTAATTTCAACAATGAGAATATCAGGCATAAAATAGTTGGAGCTCCTCCCATCACACCTATTCTACTTTCACAGGATCATAGAGCGAGGCTTCATCAACAAATCTTTATTTTAAAAACCTCACCCTAATAAAAAGAGAAAAATGTCTTATTCTGAAGTTTTAACAATTTGCACTGCTGGCTTGTACCATTAATGCACCCTGATATCACAAAGTTCTAAGCTACTTCTTCTCCCTCTCTGAAGTCCAAAGACATGAAAGTTGTCAAGCATCGCATGCAGATGACAACATCACTGTGGCAGAAAAAAAAGTGCGTGCCATTCTCAAGGACATTCATCTAGATTCTGGAAGTTCTCATATTACATAAGTCTGTAAAAACATGTACCAGGCTCTCTTTGGGAACAGCAAATGCACATAAAAATGTGTGTGTTTCAAACTTCGGATAAAACCAGATGTTTTATGTATAGCTTGTTCAAAGACCCAGAATGGGTCAGAAGATCCTCATGCATACAACCCTCACTGGAGAATTTTCCGGAATCAACCCTCTATCATTGAAAATAACAGTCTTCTACAGACAATCTGCCCTTTTAGGATCTTAAACACTACAAACAATGTCAAAAGACATTTGCTAATGAATGAATGAATAAACCAAAATAAACAAGAGTCGCCAAGGACAGGTCAGGTATGAAAAAAAAGATATACATTCTGTAGAGCCATTTCCTATTTCACAATAATAGTTCTTTCTGAAAATCCTGAATGAGTCATCCTTTACCAGTCATATCATGTCTACATAATAATAGTAAAAACTTAGTAAGCACTTACTCCGTGGCTGTCACTGTTCTAAGCAGTTTCCCATGTATTAACTCCTTTAATCCCCTGCACAATGCTATTAGGTAGGTATTATTATCCCTATTTTACATACGGGAAATTGAATCAAAGAAACACTTAGTAACTTGCCCATCATGACACAGCTGGAAAGGGGGCCCTATTGAGCTGTATGTACACTATACAATCTCTTCTATGGAATAATGAGAGTTGGCTAATTACTACTCATCATTTTTGTTTTCATCTAATACCTACAAACATACATAGGAGGGACCATCTGAAAAGGTTAATCTTCCTAAGAGATTCCTTAATATAGACTGAGGCACACAAGCACAAGCATTCAGTCATCCATCTCCTCTTTGTATCGAGCAAAGGCAACTATCAGGGGTTACATGCACTCTCCTAGCTTGCTATTTCTGCTAATATTTAAAGGACCCCCTGTGTCAGTGTTAAGTCCTTCAAAAGATGATTCCAAGTCTTCTCTGACCTTCCAACATTCTCCTTTGCACTTAAGCTGGCTTACTACAAAGACTTTAACATCCTATGTTTGGATTTAATTTACCTTTCAGGGCAATGTAATGACACAGAGGTTTGGTTGTTTCATTTTGTTCAGGAACAACTGACATTTGTTGATCCCTCTGAAGATTTAATAAGATCAATCTAATTGAGTGTTCAAATCTGTATCATCACCAGGATAGCCTAAGGTCAAGAAGACATCCAGGAAGGCTGAAAGGCTTTCAGCTGGTGATGGGACTTAAGGGAAGCATGACTAGGAGGAGTCAACAAAAGGAAGGTAAGAAGACATTTTAGGCAGGGACAGCATAGAGGTGAGCCTGAGCTCCTAATAGGGGAAACACAAGAAGGTATGCGTGCCTAGGGCACAGGAGATGGTTGACTAGAAGAAGTAGGAAACGAGAGTGAGGAATCAGAACATACCAGGCCTTGAAAGACTTTCAAAATCACAGCATAACCTGAGTTTCATGTGGCTGACAACAAAGAAATGTTGGACAGGAGCAAACATAATGAAAAAGTGTTTTAGAGAGGTTTCAAAGGAAGGCAATCAAATTAACCAAAACCAAGCATGAAGGGTTATCAGGGCCCATACTAAACCAATGGCAGTGAAGAGTAGAAGAAAAAGAAGACTGGGGTACATTGAGAAGGCAAGAAACAAAGAGATGTTTTGTCATACTAGATACAATGGAAAAGAAAGACAGTCAAAGATTACTAATACTTCTAGGTTGGGGAATAATGATAAATACTGCTGGTAAAAATGAAATCACCAGACAGAGAAGTTAGTCAAAGAAGTTCATGAACTGCAGTGCTAGGAACAATGAACGCGAGGTAACGCAAGGGTACCAGAGGGAAGAAAGACTAAAGATAGAACTGGAAACAAGGAGCTAAGTTACAGGAGAGATTCCAGAGTTTTCCCATAAAGATGAAAGTCAGCCAGGCTTGGTGGTGGCCCATACCTATAACCCTGCACTTTAGGAGGCCAAAGCAGGAGGACCGCTTGAGCCCAGGAGCTTCAGACCAGACTAGGCAACATAACTTGTGAGACCTCATCGCTACAAAAAAAACAAGAAATTTGCCAGGTGTGGTGGAGCACACCTGTAGTCCCCGCTACTCAGGAGGTTGAAGCGGAACGATGGCCTGAGTCCAGGAGGTCAAGGTTGCAGTGAGCCATAATCATGACTACACTCCAGTGTACGCAACAGAATGAGATCCTGCCTCAAAAAAAAAAAAGGTGAAAGTCAAAATCAGAAGAATAAATAAGCTCCATGACAGAGCCAATGGAGAAGTAAGAGCAGAAGGTTAAAGCCAGAGACAAGATAAAGAGAACAAAGAGACAGAAAGTTCAGTGTGGGAAGGGACAGAGAACTAAGAAGATGAACTGCCCCCAAAGCAAGAAAGAAGTAAAGCATCTCAACCATTTTCCAGTGCTAACAAAGATATCTGAGTAAAATCTTTTCCTGTAACTTTTTAGAAATTCCCTTAATGCCAATGGAACAATCCAAACAGCTCTCTAAGAAGTCTGAAAAATGCCTGTAATTTGGTTTTGGTGCAGATTTTATTAAGAGAAATAACTCTGCACCCCAGCCACTGAACTTCAGCCTGGGTGACTAAAAGGACGTAACGTGGAGTCAATATACCCAATGAGCAGCCATTTTAACATTGCTTAGCTTTGTTGTATTTTTCTAGCAGCTCACTTTAATTTACCCTCTAATCCACTAGCCAAGGACAGAGCTGGTTTTTCAAAGGTAGCTATTGATAATTGTTTTACAACCCCCTCCCCAGCTTGTTTTGTAAACACGTTAACCTAATAAGCCCCTCATCACACAAACAGACTCCATCACCATGGCAGCAATCATGTGACTAACCCACCCATCTGTCTGCTGTCCACCACCTAATTACCTACTTACCCAATCCCTCCCTGATGGCACGAAGCAGACCACCACTCAATCACTTTGATGACCTTCCCCTATCAAAGCGAAAGTTTAAAAGGATTCAACTCCAGGCCAGTCGCCATTGCTTTGTTAAACTCTGGTATGTCCACGTGGCTCTTTTGAGCTATAGTCGCCATGTTTCCTAAGCTTTGGCCCCTACTCCCCTACCTTGGGGAGGTGAATTTCCTCTCTCTGTCTCTAATTTACTTTCTAAATAAACAAAGTCTTCCAATCTAACTACTGTGCGATTCTTTGCATCTTTCATGCAGCACCGGATTGCACAACCCCACCCATCTGATGGGTCTGACCTAACATTTTGGAGGCTTCCCCACTGGGATACATTTTAACCTAACAGTGACAGAGCAAGATCCTGTCTCTAAGACCAAAAAAATTTTTTGAACTTTTTAAAACTTGTACAATAAAATGTTATAAAATACAAGATGCAGGGTTTTTTGGATAACATACATTCATTCCTTAATTTAAAAAGAGAAAAAGTTTCCATCCAAAAACATTCAGACTCTATAATTTTATCCCATAGGACCACAAAGCTGAAATGAAAAAACATCCAAAGGGAAGTTTACAGTGGAAACGCTGACAAATGCTTAACTATAGTGTCATAAGCAGCACTGCCACTGTACGCACAAGTCTATATATGCAAACTTTGATACATACATTCTTCATTTCAACTAGTAGCCAAAAAATAGAGGATTATGATTATGGTACTTAAAGTTCAAATACTTGCCACTGAAGAACCTAAACAAAAAAAGCAAAACCACGAACTCAACCTGGAGTCAGACTACTCCCCAACAATCCCTCACATTTGAAAGTAGGAAGGATGCTAACTTACATTTGTACAATACTCAAAGTTTATCAAGCCTTCCCCAAATGTATTATTTCTTCTTCTTTCTTTTCTTTTTTTTTTTCTTTTTGTTGTTGTGGTGGTGGTGATATTGGTGGAGGTGGTACTCACAGAAGGCACTGCACTGAATCAAAATGAATTCTTTCATTCAATGATCCTAATAACCCTGAGAGCTAAACTGGCTAGGTTTGATACTCATTTTACAATTGAGAAACCAAAATGGCACCAAAGACACATGATTTACTCAAAATTATACATATTGTAAATAACAGGGACCACATTCCAGTCTGTGTCTTGTAAACTACGAAAAGACTACTGCTTCTTTCACTAAAGTTTCTACTAATACATACTTTAATAAGGGGGCTTCAAAACCCTGTTGAATTGGTTCAAATAGTACATACCATACTCTGATTTCTAACCTAGACGCTACTATTCACCCAAGTAATACTTATATATATATATATATAATTTGGGGAGGGTTGGAGTCTCACTCTGTCGCCCAGACTGGAGTGCAGTGGCCGCTCCCGGCCACCGCAGCCTCGACTTGCTGGGCTCTGGCGATCCCTCCGCCTCAGCCTTCCAAGTAGCTGGAACTACAAGCGCATGCCACCACACCCGGCTAATTTTTGATTTATTGTAG
>CAUYQG010106935.1:0-12529 GCA_963574415.1 Tarsius wallacei
CCGGCTAATTTTTTGATTTATTGTAGAGATGAGGTCTCGCTTGCCCAGGCGGGTCTCGAACCCGCGGGCTCAGGCAATCCACTCACCTCAGCCTCCCAAAGGCGCGGGATTACAGGCTGAGCCACCGAGCCCGGCTCATACCCAATTCTTAGTTGGTGGCTGAGACAATCTGAGACTCTGAATCCCTGTCTTGGGTAACTCAAGCCCCACAATACCTCCAACTATGGTCTGTGCTGCTTAAGCCATCAACTTTGGAACCATGTTACCCAGCGGCACACAGCTGATTGGACTAGAAGGAACACCGGGTCTAATGGCAGCCAATCCCCAGGCTGGCCATGGGCTGGGAATTTGAGCTAAGAAATGTGGAGAGAATTTACCAGTAAAACTGAAAAAATAAGGAAGCCATGAATTCAAATCAGGGCCATGGCGAACCAAAGCTATCTGCAAACCAGGTTATGAGTAGGAAACTCACAGAAGTGAGAAAGCCAGCCAAATCTGTATATTTTTAAATTTTTATTTATTTTAGTTGAGGTCTCAATCTGTCACCCAGGCTGGACTGCAGTGGCACGCTGACGACAGCTCACAGCAGCCTTGACCTCCTGGGCTCAAGTCATCCTTCCGCCTTAGCCTCCTTACAGCTGGGACTAAAAATGTGTGCCACCACACCCAGGTTTTTTTTTTTCTTTTTGGAGTCAGATTCTTATTCTCTGTCACCCAGGCTGGAGTGCAGTGGCACACTCCCAGCCACCACAACCACGACCCACTGGGCTCAAGCCATCCTTCTGCCTCAGCCTTCCAAGTAGCTGGAACTACAGGCATGCACCACCATGCCCAGCTAAGTTTTGTATTTATTGTAGAGACGAGGTCTCACCAAGTTGCCCAGGCTGGTCTCGAACCTGTGAGCTCAGGCAATCCGCTTTTTTCTTTTTCTTTCTTTCCTTTCTTTTTTCTTTTCTTTTCTTTTCTTTTTTTTTTTTTTATAGGCAAGGTCTCACTATGTTGCCTAGGCTGGTCTTGAACTCCTGGGCTCAAGCCATCCTCCCATTTTGGCCTCCCAGGTGCTGGGATTAAAGGCATGAACCACTACTCTTGGCCCAAATCTGTGTATCTTTAAAATATGCCTCTTATTTTCTCCAGGGCTTCCTGGCAAACTGATAGATCAACTGATGGTCCTGTAGATTAGACCATTACTATCTCCCTTGCAGGGAGTCACTGTGAACAGAAAATGCTGAACTGGCAGGAAGCTGAGAATGTGTGCAATGTAGAGACCTGGCTGAGGTCCTTTTGTGGCCAGACTTGGCAAGCTGCCAGCTCATGAACTTCCTGGTGGCACCTAGGATCACCCCCAACCCCAATACACACACAGACATAACCAGGTGGTGGAAGCTGGCATCAGCCAGCCTCTGCAGGCTGGAGTTTGTTTCCACAGTTGGCTGGATTAAAGAAAAGGCCGAACCAGGGGAGTTCCAGGGCTGAAGAAAGCCAGACAGCAAAGCTGGCTGAACAGGTGGGCACTAATCTCACTTCTTTAGTGGATTTCTTGAAGACAGCAAGCCCCACAATCCAGCAAGGGCAGAGGACAATCCAAATTGCTCTTTCCGAAGCCAGAGGACAAAGGAAGGAGACAATTCTGGGCCTGACCCACCCACCCTGCCCCTGGGTGGAGATGCACCAGGAGGGGAGGTCTGCCAGCCTAGATACCCATGCGAGCGAGAAGGTGTCTGGCATCAGCACCAAGAGGCCTTATCCCTCACCCGAGTCACTGCTGCTTCTCATGTCAGAGCTGGAGAGGCATTTAGAGCTTAATTATTCTCACGGGGAGCAGCCATCAGGAAGGCTCCCTAGGCAGCTGGTCTCTGGTGGAAGGGGCTGAGATCTAAGCCTTCCTCCTGTAGGGAAAAATCAGACGTTTTAGCCTTGTGCAGACCTGTATCCCAAGAGACTGTGTCTCTCTATCCCATCCGGGCATCAGGGTGAACAAATTCCATCTTACAGGGAATTTTCAAATATTTTTCAAACTACCAAATCCCCCAAAAAAGAGAAAAGGCTAAGTCTGGAATGCAAGACGAGGGAGGGAGGCAATGAGAATGAGAACATGACTAAGCCAGGGAGGCCGAGGGCTGGAGAGGCTCATATTCCGAGGCTGACACCGAGTTTTCCGGGAGGGGCGGGCCCAAGGGTCTGCGGTGGGGCTTGGGGCCCAGATTGGAGGAGATCAGGGGCAGGGTCTCTCCGCACCTTCTCGCCAATGCCTGGGCGAGATGCAAGTCTGGATGCCGAGGCCCCTCCCGGGAGCCCCCACGGGCTGGTCTGGGTGGGGGCGCTGGGCTCTCCCGCTCCCCCTGCGGAGGCTCCGGCTGACCCCTACCCTCCGCCCTGCACAAGCAGCAGCCCCACCCCCGAGAGCCCCAGGCCTGCAGGACCCAGAGCCGAGTCTACCGACACCGCCCCCCGCGGGACCCCGAGGGCTCAGGAACCTCCGGAGCTGATGCCCTCAGTGGCCGGCCGGCGCGCGCCCGCGCAGGGGCTCAGCGCCCCCACCTGTCAAGCGGGGACAGATGTGTGTTTGCGGGGATCTAAGGAGGCCCTCCTAGTTCCAAAGGCCTACCAGGCTGGGAGCCCCCGACCCTGCCTTTTGAATGGCAGGGTCGCAGCAGACGGACCCTCTGGCGCCACCGTGTGGCCGAAGTGGGCTCAGGAGGCCGCGCGAAGGACCCCACAACCTCCCAGCCACCAAGAAGCCAGAACCGCCACGAGAGAGCCGACGCTGGGCCAGTTGGTGTCTTATGAATAAGAAAACTGCAGCTAGCTCTTATTGAGTATTTGCTGCAAACCAAAACTGTGCTGACCCCCTCTAGTTCTTTTCTCATTTAAACTCCTAATAATCTTTGAAGCAGTTACTATCTCCATCTCATACATGAGGAAACTGAGGTTTAGAGAGTCTGAGCAAACTGTCCAAGTCTATCCTTGATGGAGAGAGCTGACCCACCACAGTTCCCCACATTTTACAACTGGCACTTGGTAATGTGGAGGGAACATTCTAGTTTGCTGTGGAGCTGAAATAATCGGGGATTTAAAGGCCCTCCAGTTCCCTGGCATGCAGTTAACTCCTGCATCTCTGCTCCAGTGAGGGCCTCCACCCCTCTTTTTTTTTTTTTTTTTTTTGAGTCGTAGTCTCACTCTGTCACCCAAGCTGGAGTGCAGTGGCACACTCATGGCCACCGCAGCCTTTGACCTGCTGGGCTCAGGCGATCCTTCAGCCTCAGACTTCCAAGTAGCTGGAACTACAGGCACGCGTCACCACACCCGGCTAATTTTTTGATTTATTGTATTATCACCAAGTTGCCCAGACTGGTCTCAAACCTGTGGGCTCAGGCAATCCTCTCACCTCTGCCTCCCAAAGTACTGGGATTATAGATGTGAGCCGCGACACCCGGCCCCCCCCCCTCTGTTTTGAAGGAGAATGGCATCTGTGGCCACGATGGTCAGAAGGCAAAGGACAGAGCTTTTCTTCTCTGGTGTCCAGGACCCTTGGCAGAGAAAGGAACCTCCAGGCCTGAGAACCAGAGACTGGGGAAAGCCGAGTGGTTAGGAGCTTCCTGGGAGGGTGGAAAGAAGACTGGTTACAGACACTTGGGTTTGGGGCCCTGCCCGGTTTCCAACTGGCTACGTGATCTTGGACAAGTCCTTCTCTTCTCTGGGCTTCAGTTACCCTCCTGTGGGAGGGAAATGGGAGGATTCTTCTAGATGGTCTGATAACCCCTTCCCTTCCCCCATTTGCCTTTATCTCCTCTACACAAACTGCTCTCGGCTGCCCCTCCCAGATTGGCTCTGGCATTCCAGAAGAAGCCTTGACCTGAGTTTTGAAAGTCCCAGGTGGGAGTTGCTGCCCATCCCTACGTTTCACCCTTAGTTCTGGGCCCTGGGCTTTAGATCCTGGTAGGATACGTGGGCCTTGACAGTTGGAGCAGTCACAGAGGAGGAAGGCCCAGTGCCTCTGAGACAGGCCGCAGGGGGCCCTGCATTGTGATGACCTCACCTGCTCTATGACATCATCCTCTCTCCCACCCCCACTTCTCCCTGGTCAACTGCTCTGCAAACAACCATCAATCTGAATCCCAAAGGCCTGAGAGAGTCTAACCTCCAGTACCTTCTGCTGATCTCCTGCCTCAGCCAGCAAGAAGCACCATGAAACTGGAATTCACTGAGAAAAACTACAACAGCTTCGTGCTGCAGAACCTGAACAAACAGAGGAAACGTAAAGAGTACTGGGACATGGCCCTGACTGTGGACCACCACGTCTTCTTCGCACATCGCAACGTGCTGGCTGCCGTCTCCCCGCTGGTGAAGAGCCTCATCTCCAGCAATGACATGAAGACCACCGATGAGCTCTTTATCACCATCGACCCCAACTACCTGAGCCCACTCACGGTGGACCAGCTCCTGGACTACTTCTACAGCGGCAAGGTGGTGATCTCCGAGCAGAACGTGGAGGAGCTGCTCCGTGGGGCCCAGTATTTCAACACGCCACGCCTTCGAATCCACTGCAACGACTTCCTGATTAAGTCCATCCGCCGTGCCAACTGCTTGCGCTACCTCTTTTTGGCCGAGCTGTTTGAGCTCAAAGAGGTGTCAGACTTGGCCTACTCGGGCATTCGTGACAACTTCCATTACTGGGCCAGCCCTGAGGGCTCCATGCATTTCATGCGCTGCCCGCCCGTCATCTTCGGCCGCCTGCTCCGGGATGAAAACCTTCACGTGCTCAATGAAGATCAGGCTCTCAGCGCACTCATCAACTGGGTGTACTTCCGGAAGGACGAGCGGGAGAAATATTTCAAGAAGTTCTTCAATTACATCAACCTCAATGCCGTCTCCAACAAGACGTTGATGTTTGCGAGCAACAAGCTGATGGGCATGGAGAACAGCTCAGCCCATGCGACCTTGATTGAGAGCGTCCTGATGGACCGGAAGCAGGAGAGGCCATGTAGTCTGCTGAGCTACCAGCGGAAAGGGGCCCTGCTGGATTCCGTGGTCATCCTTGGTGGCCAGAAGGCCCAAGGCAAGTTCAACGATGGAGTATTTGCCTATATCATCCAGGAGAACCTGTGGTTGAAACTCTCAGAGATGCCCTATCGGGCAGCAGCCCTTAGTGCCACCTCTGCGGGTCGCTATATCTACATATCTGGTGGCACCACTGAGCAGATTTCAGGGCTGAAGACAGCCTGGCGGTATGACATGGATGAAAACTCCTGGACCAAGTTGCCTGACCTGCCCATCGGGCTTGTCTTCCACACCATGGTGACCTGTGGAGGGACAGTGTACTCAGTGGGTGGGAGCATTGCCCCGAGACGCTATGTCTCTAACATCTACCGCTATGATGAGCGCAAGGAGATCTGGTGCCTGGCAGGGAAGATGAGCATCCCCATGGATGGCACAGCCGTGATCTCCAGGGGCGACCGGCACCTGTACATTGTCACTGGGCGGTGCTTGGTGAAAGGTTACATCTCCCGGGTCGGGGTGGTGGACTGCTTTGACACCACCACTGGAGATGTGGTCCAGTGTATCACCTTCCCCATTGAGTTCAATCACAGGCCCCTGCTCTCTTTTGGTCAGGAAAACATCCTCTGCGTGCACAGCCACCGGCAGAGTGTGGAAATCAATCTACAGAAGATAAAAGCCAACAAGACGGCCACTTCTGTGCCTCTTTTGCCCAACAACTGCCCCTTGGATGTGTCCCATGCCATATGCTCCGTTGGAGACAACAAAGTGTTTGTCTGTGGGGGTGTCACCACAGCCAGCGATGTCCAGACAAAGGACTACACCATCAATCCTAATGCCTACTTGCTGGACCAAAGGTCAGGCGAGTGGAAGACCCTGGCCCCGCCACCAGAGGCACTGGACTGTCCCGCCTGCTGTCTAGCCAAGCTACCTTGCAAGATTCTTCAAAGGATTTGAACAACTTTATAAGTGGGAGAATACGTAAATGCATTATTATTCACAATTTAACGAGAGAGAGAGAGAAAAAGGAAGATGGCCTGTTGGTTCCTTCTTGGTGTTCCTGTCTGTGCTTGGCCCTGAAGGTGGAGAGCCTGGGTTAGAGCTGCTCCCAGTGGGTGGCCGTTCAGGGCTACTGTGTCACGGGAGGTATACGACAAAGGCTAGAAAGGAGCCCCTGATGGGTGGGACTGAGGCATCTCCTGGGCACTGGCACCCAGCGGGGTGGATGTTCAGGGCTACTGGGTCACCGGTGGGATCTAAGCCAAGGCTGGAAAGGAGCTCCTGGTGGGCGGGACTGAAGCCTCTCCCTGGCTCTGGCCAAGGTGATGTCTGGAAAGTCCTCTGCTCTTTTATTTTTCTTCTTTTTTTCTTCTTTCTTCTTCTTTCCTCCTTGTATTCCTGTTTTGTTTTCTTTCCTTCCTCCTCCCTTTTTTTTTTCTCTTTTCCCTTTTCTTTTTCCTTTTTTGACCATGTCAAACAGTAATGTGCTGGGATAACAAGGTTTGCAGATGGGGCATCTCACACATATGTGTGACAACCCAATCATCACACGTAAGAGCTACAGAAGGATCGAAAGCCCCTATTCTGCCAGAATGACAGGCAAACATGTGCTCAGAGTTGTGAATCCTTGGGCTCCTCCAACACCCACTTCCCTAAAGTCTTCCAGGAAGGTAGGGGAGGATCCATCCCAGATTAGGGGAAGAGACTCATGGCAAGGAAGGAGAAAGTGGGCTGGGCAAGGGTCAGGGGAGGGGGCAGAAGGAATGGGGAAGGGATACTTGGCTACTGTATTGGCCCATGCAGCTACAGCTTGTGCCTCATTTCTGGGGAAGCTGGGGGCTCCTTACATTGTCCCTAGCAAGTGAAATTCATTGAGAACTTTCCAGAAATGTGAGGTCTGAGGAACTGAAGGAGGAAGAGAGGTCAGTAAAGGGGAAAGAAAGAAACCTATGTCCCTAGTGGAGAGAAGCTTGGGGATGAGAAGAAATGGCCAGATAAAGAGAGACAGGATGGTGGAAGAGTTAGGGATATGAACTCTGGGGCCAGTTGGCCTGGTTCAAACACCAGTTCCAACCCTCATCCCTTACTGGGTGATCCTGGGCAAATTACTTAACATCTCTGAGACTTAGTTTTCTCATCTATAAAAGAAAGATGGTAAGAAAGCCTACCTTATAGGATGGATTCAAAGTTTAAATGACTTGACACAGGCAAAATGACTAGGACAGTCCCTGCATATATTAAAGTGTTAAGCACTTTTTTAAAAAGAAAAAAAGAAGGGCCAAGCAGGGTCCAGATTCTTGGGTGTGCACACATGCGTGTGTGTGTGTGTGTGTGTGTGTGTGTGTGTGTGTGTGTTTGAGTCAGGTCTCACTCTGTGATCCAGGCTGGAATGCAATGGCACAATCACGGCTCACTATCACCTCCACCTCCTGGGCTCGGGCCATCCTTCCGTCTCAGCATCCTGAGTAGCTGGGACTATAGGAACGTGCCACCACGCCTGGCACATTTTTTAAATTTTTTGCAGAGACAAAGTCTCACTATGTTGCCCAGGCTGGTCTCTAACTCCTGGGCTCAAGCAAGTCTCCCGCTTTGGCCTCCCAGAGTGCTGGGATTACAGGCGTGAGCCACGGTGCCCCGCCTCTGACTCCCCTTCTTTTTCCCACTCCATCCTGCTCAACCTTCCTGACCTCTCTGTTGGTGGCCTCTCTCTTCAAAGCCTAGGCTCCTGCTAAGTCTTTCCTCCTTCCAGCCAGGAAGTCACAGCCTCCTCTCTCCTGGGACTTCTTCCACTTTCTGTTCTTCTCTCCAACCCTGAGCAGCCCCCTCTTCTGCTCACCGCCACTTCTCCCCCAACCAGCTGAAAGAATGAGTCACCTCTTGCCAGCTCCCCACACCGCCCCTCACAATAGGCCCTCCAACCCTCTGTATTGACAGGGGTCCCCGCCCTTCCCATCTTCCTGTCCTCAGCCACTTACCTCTCATTCTGCCACTAGGTCTTCAGAGAACCAGAAGTCATGTGACCTGAGCTCCATGAACAATTTCATGGGTGCTCAAATGGATTTGGCCAGAGCTTCTGTTTTTCTTTACTTTAAAGGAAGAAGTGACTGGGCACAGTAGTTCAAGCCCGTAATCCCAGCACTTTGGGAGGCCAAGGCGAGAGGATTGCCTGAGACCAGGGGTTTGAGACCAGCCTGGACAACTTGGTGAGCTCTTGTCTCTACAATAAATCCAAAAATTAGCTGGGCATGGTGGCACATGCCTGTCGTTCCAGCTACTTGGAAGGCTGAGGCAGAAGGATCGCTGAGTTCAGCAGGTCGAGGCTGTGGTGGTTGTGAATGTGCCACTGCACTCCAGTCTGATGACAGAGTGAGACTCCAACTCAAAAAAAAAAAAAGGAAGTGTCCTTCCATGGTTCAAAGCTGATCCCTCCATCTGTCCCTCAATTCTGTCGCCCACAACTTCTCAGACTCTCACGTCCCCCTTTCTCCACATCCCCCTCCTAATCTCTTCATTCCATAAATAGTCTCGAATTTCTCCTGAAAACAAGGCTTCCTCAGCTTTGAGGTCCTCTCTTGCCATCTGCCATCTTCCTCTTCAGTCGAGCTTCCTGAATATTGTCTGTGCTCCAGTTCTCACTTCCAAATCAATCTCCAGCCCACTCAGTCTGGCTTCTGTTCCCACCATGCCACCAAACTATGTCTTGACTATATTGAGCTCTTTGTCCTTTTCTCAATCATATTCTTTCCTTGTAGTACTAGACAATATCAACCACTCCCATCTACAACAGAATCACTAGGGTGCTTACTAAAATGGGAGCTCTTTGGCATGGCATTGTGGGATTATAGTTTGATATATAGACCAGAATGGTCTGTCCTTCCCTCCTCCCTCCCTCCCTCCCTTCCCTTCCTCAACCCTTCCCACATTAAAATTTGGTTAAAGCAGTCAAGGTTTATAATCTTTTCAAGACAATAAGCTGAATATAGGAATCAGAGTCAAATTCTTGACTTTTGCAACTAGGGAAGCTTTGGCATGACAGAAATAGTGGTCTTCAAGGATAAGCCCTTTGAATTACAATCCAGGTCTTCAAATTGTTTTTCCAAGGGAAATTTAGACCTGCATCATTTTTATGGGAATCAGTTTCAAGATTATCAACTTCTTTCCTAAAAGTGATCTACCTGAGAATACATTTGTGGTAGAGGTTTTATTCTAGTTTTTCCCTACCTCCTATTTCAAAATTATCCTTCTCCCAGTTTACACACACACACACACACACACACACACACACACACACACACACAGAGAGAGAGAGAGAGAGAGAGATTGATTTACCCTTTCCAAATATTCCCAGGATGCATTGCCCCAGGATGCCCTTAAAAACTGGTGCCAGTGAAGCCTCCTTTCATCAAGACACCAGCACCCAAAGAAGAGTTTCCTATCTTTTTCTGTCCTACCCATATAGTGTATCTGTTAAGGTATGAAGCCTGGTGATAAAAACAGGTATTTTGGCTGGGCACAGTGGTTCACGCCTATAATCCCAGCACTTTGGGAGGCCAAGATGAGAGGATTGCCTGAGTACACGTGTTGAAGACAACTGGGCAACTTGGCAAGACCTCATCTCTACAATACATCAAAAAATTACCTGGGCGTGGTGGCACATGCCTGTAGTTCCAGCTACTTGAAAGGCTGAGGTGAAAGGATCACCTGAGCCCAGCAGGTCAAGCCTGCAGTGGCTGTGAGTGTGCCACTGCACTCCAGCCTGGGTGACAGAGTGAGACTTCAACTAAAAAAAAAATAAAAATAAAAATAAACAACAGGTATTTTCTGCTGGGTGCAGTAGCCCACTGTGGCCTATAACCCCAGTACTTTGGGAGGTCGAGGCAGAAGAGTTCCTTGCGCTCGGGAGTTCGAGACCAGCCCAAGCAACATAGCAAGACCCCTATCTCTACATAAAATTTTAAAAATTAGCCAGATGTGGTGGCACGTGCCTGTAGCCCCAGCTACATGGGAGGCTGAGGTGGAAGGACTGCTTAAGCCCAAGAGTTCAAGGATGCGGTGAGCTGTGATCACACCACTCTACCCCAGATTGGAAGACAGAGAAAGACCTTGTCTCTTAAAATAAAAAAAAATTTTTAACTGAGGTATTTTGGTCCAAATTGGGTTGTTCAGAAATGCAAAATAGTACAATGAAATGATAATATATTTTTTAAAGCCTTATAGAGATATAACTCACATATCATAGAATTCACTCATTTAAAGAATATAACTCAGTGGCTTTTAGTATGTTCACAGGGCTATGCAATCATTACCACTGTCAATTTTAGAACATATTAGCCAGGTGTGGTGGCATGGGTGCATAATCTCAGCTACTTGGGAATCTGACACAGGAGGATCACTTGAGCCCAGGAATTAGATACCAGTCTGGGCAACATGGCAAGACCCCATCTGTAAAAAAATAAAATTAAAGACCAGGCTTGGTGGCTCAGCCTGTATCCCAGCACTTTGGGAGGCCAAGGCGAGTGAATTGCCTGCGGGTCGAGACCCACCCGGGCAACTTGGCAAGACCTCGTCTCTACAATAAATCAAAAATTAGCCAGGCATGGTAGCGTGCTCCTATAGTTCTGGCTACTCGGAAGGCTGAGGCGGAAGGATCGCCGGAGCCCAGCAGGTCGAGGCTGCGGTGGCCGGGAGCATGTCACTGCACTCCAGTCTGGGGCGACAGAGTGAGACTCCAACTCAAAAAAAATTAAATTAAATTAAATTTTTAAAAATGTAGAGGCTGGGTATGGCAGCTCATTCCTGTAGTCCCAGCAATTTGGGCGGTGGAGGTGAGAGGATTACCTGAACCCAGGGGTACGAGACCAGCCTGGGCAACTTGGCGAGACCTCATCTCTACAATAAATCAAAAAATTAGCTGGGTATGGTGGCGGCACCTGTGATTCCAGCTACTTAAAAGACTGAGGCAGAAGGATCGCCTGAGCTAAGCAGATGGAGGCTGCGGTGGCCATGAGATGCCACTGCACTCCAGCCTAGGCAGCAGAGTGAAACTCTGACTCAAAAAAAAATTTTTTTTCATTGCCTCAAAAAAAACCCCAGCACCTCTTAGTTGTTATCCTTTAACGCCCTTGTCTTCCCAGCCATAGGTAACCACTAATCCATTTTCTGTCACTATTGTTTTCCTGTTTTGTCTTATGCTAACTTAGAGTTTTATTTATTAAAGACAGGGTCTCACTATGTTGCCCAGGTTGGTTTCAAATTCCTGGTCTCAAACAATCCTCCCATCTTGGCCTCCCCCAAATACTGGGATTACAGGTGTGGGCAGCCACATAGGACATGTTTAAGTATTTGAGGAACTGTCAGACTACTTTCCAAAGCAACTGCATCATTTTATGTTTCTACCAGCAACATATAAAGGTTCCAGTTTTTCACATCCTTGCCAACACTTCTTATCTGTCTTTCTGAAAATAGCCATTGTAGGGAGTGTGAATTGGCATCTCATCACAGTTTTGGTTGGCATTTCCCTAATGGCTAATGATAGTGAGTATCTTTTCATGGGCTTATTTGATGGCCGTTGTTTAATAACTTTGCCTCTTCCGTGCTCAGTTCTTACTAGAGTATTACTCCTGAGGAAGGGCTCTGTAAGGACAAAGGTCAGATGGGAATGAAGGAATTACTTTATTCAGGTATCATTTCATTCAGGCCACAAAATCATGGCAAGTCTCCATGCCTTCCTTATCTATCCACCTCTCTTAGAATATTCCACATTTGTTAAAAGTATGTTGGAAAATATCTGCTACCAACCATGTCCCCTCTGCATTAGTAAAAAAAATTTTTTTTTTTTTTTTTTTTTTTGAGATAGGATCTCACTATGTTGCCTAGGCTGATCTCAAACTCCTAGGCTGAAGTGATCCTCCCACCTTGGCCTTCCAAAGTGCTGGGATTACAAGTATGAGCCACTGTGTCCAGCCTACATTTTCACCATTCTCAGTAATGAGAAAGAGCTTCCATTCTCTCCTGTTTAATTGCATATTTTGAAGGACGATGTAAAAAGCTCTATTTTTTTAAATTTTTTTTGAGTTGGTGTCCCAATCTGTTGCCCAGGCTGAAGTGTAGTGGCACACTCATAGCCACCGCAGCCTCGACCTACTGGGCTTAGGCAATCCTTTCGCCTCAGCCTTCCAAGTAGCTGGAACTAGGCATGCGCCACCATGCCCGGCTAATTTTTTGATTTATTGTAGAGATGAGGTCTCTCCAATTTTCCCAGGCTGGTTTCAAACTCGTGGACTCAAGCAATCCTTTCAGCTTGGCCTCCCAAAGTGTTGGGATTATAGGTGTGAGCCACCGTGCCCAATTTTTAAAAAATTTGTTGTAGAGAAGAGGTCTCACCAAGTTACCCGGGCTGGTCTTGAATCCACGGGCTCAGGCAATCCACTCACCTCAGCCTCCCAAGGCGTGAGATTACAGGCTGAGCCACTGAGCCCGGCTACATTGTTTCTATTTTAACTAAACTTAAAAAAAAAAAAAAAAGCCGGGC
>CAUYQG010106944.1:61-14973 GCA_963574415.1 Tarsius wallacei
CAAATACTAGTGTAAGATATCCCAATAATCTGTTTATTTGCTCCATTATGTATTTGGAGATTTGTGGAGAAGAGAAAAATAATTCTTTTTTTTTTTTTTTTTAGTTGGAGTCTAACTATGTCGCCCAGACTGGAGTGCAGTGGCTGCTCCCGGCCACCGCAGCCTCGACCTGCTGGGCTCCAGTGATCCTTCCACCTCAGCCTTTCAATTAACCGGAACTACAGGAGTGTACTACCACGCCCGGCTAATTTTTGATTTATTGTAGAGATGAGGTCTCGCCAAGTTGCCCAGGCGGGTCTCGAACCCACGGGCTCAGGCAATCCACCCACCTCAGCCTCCCAAAGCGCGGGATTACAGGCTGAGCCACCGAGCCCGGCTGAAAAGGATAATTCTTATTTGATCTCCTCATGTATTTCTGGTTCCATTTCTGGTGATAAGTGGGAGGTTTGCGGTGCTAGAATAAGTGTTGTCTCATATTACAATATTATAAAATTATTTCTTTTAAAAGTCTATCTTCAATTAGGCAGTAGAACCTTTGTGGGTCAAGGCATGTTTCAAACCTTACATACGTAAGACCATAAATGTGATTGAATACATCAACAGATGTAAAAACAAAAACATGATTATATAATTAGATGCAAAAAAAAAAGCTTTTGATAAAATCCAGCACCCCTTCTTGATAAAAACCCTCGAACATCTAGGCTAGATGGAACACACCTCAAAATAGTAAGAGCCATCTATGAGAAACCCACAGTCAGCATATTGCTAAACAGACAGAAATTGGAACCATTTCCCCTGCAAACTAGAACAAGGCAAGGATGTCCTCTCTCACCCCCCCCTTTTCAACATAATTTTGGAAATCCTAGCTAGAGCAATCAGATAAGAGAAGGAGATCTGGAGTATCCAAATAGGAAAAGAGGAAGTCAAGTTATCCCGCTCTGCAGGTGACATGATGCTGCACCTCAAAAACCTAAGAGAATCTGTCAAAAACCTCCTTGCACTGATAAAGGACTTTGGCGAAGTCTCCGGGTATAAAATAAATGCGCAAAAGACAGTTGCATTTCTATACACTAACAATAAACAGAAACCCAAATAAAAAGCACAATTCTATTCACAATAGCCACACACAAAAATGAAATACCTTGGCATCTTCCTAATCAGAGACATAAAAGAATTTTACAATAAAAACTACAAAGCACTGCTCAAAGAAATCAAAGATGACACAAACAAATGGAAAAATATTCCATGCTCATGGATTGGAAGAATCAACATTGTTAAGATGTCCATCTTACCCAAGGCAATCTACAGATTTAGTGCAATACCCATTAAATTACCAGCAACGTTCTCGGACCTGAAACAATAATACAGGAATTCATATGGAAGCATAAATGACCACGAGTCACCAAAATAATCCTCAGAAGAAAAGAAAAAAGCAGGTGTCACACTCCCAGACTTTAAACATATCATAAAGCAGCAATAATTCAAACAGCCTCCTATTGGTACAAGGACAGGCATAGCGACCAATGGAACAGTATAGAGATTCCAGAAGCAAAACCTGAATTTCTCAACCAGCTCACCTTCGACAAAGCCTCCACTAACAACCACTGGGGAGAGGAGAATTTATTCAGTAAATGATTCTGGGAAAACTGGCTAACCACATGCAAAAGATTAAAAAAAGACCCTACCTATCACCATACACAAAAATCAACTCTAAATGAATCAAAAACCTAAACATAAAATCTCAAATTACAAGAACTTTAGAAAATGCAGGAGACACCCTTATGGAAATTGGAACTGGCAACCAATTCCTGATCAAAACCCCAAATGCCCATGCCATAAGAGATAAGATAGACAAGTGGGACCTCATAAAACTGAAAAACTTCTGCAAAGCCAAAGAAACTATCAAGAGAATATTGAGATGGCCCACAGACTGGGAAAAAAATATTTGCCAACTGTATATCTGACAAAGGCCTAATATCTAGGATCTACAAGGAACTCAAACATGCCGAAAAGAAAAAAACAGTCCCATTAAAAAGTGGGCAAAAGATATGAGTAGACACTTTTCAAAAGAAGACATAGGAGCAGCCAACAGATACATGAAAAAATGCTTAGCCTCTCTAGTCATCAAAGAAATGCAAATTAAAACTACACTGAGATACCACCTAACTCCAGTCAGGACGGCCATCATCAATAACAAAAAACAACAGATGCTGGAGAGGATGCAGGGAAAAGGAAACACTTCTACACTGTTGGTGGGAGTGTAAACTAGTACAACCTCTGTGGAAGACAGTATGACGATTCCTAAAAGATCTAAAACTCAACCTTCCATTCTATCCCACAATCCCCCTCCTGGGAATATACCCAGAAGAACTCAAATCACTCTATGAAAAAGATAGGTGCACACATATGTTTATTGCAACATTGTTCACAATAGCAAGAACATGGAATCAACCGTGTTGCCCATCACAAGAGGCCTGAATTTAAAAAAAATGTGGTACATATACATGATGGAATATTACTCAGCAATAAAGGGCAAAATTATGAGCTTCACAGCTGGATGGACTTAGAGTCTATAATACTGAGCGGTCTCTCACAGAAACAAAGAACTGTGTATCACATGTTCTCACTCATAAGCAGACCTTGAACAAGTCAGTAATTTCCAAGAAAAGGATTGGCAGTAGCGGGAAACTGCCAGTGGGGGAGGGAGGGCACACTTCATCAACAAGGGTACCTGCATAATGAGCATTTGTATACCTAACCCTGAATTGTACCTCACATCTTTACATTTTAAAAAGTAAAAGTTAAAAAAAAATTAAAATTAAAATGTAAAACTGACAGTACAAAGTGCTAGCAAGGACACATATCAACCAGAACTCTCATATGTTGCTGGTAAGGATACAGAATGGTTGCAACTACTTCAGAAATAATTTATCAGGTTTTTGTAATATCTATAAACCATCCTGCAGCTAAGATGTTACTTACCATAACATCCCAACAACCCCATTCCCAGATATTTGCCCAAGAGATATAAAACACAGAGAGGTAAATGTTTATAACAACTCTGTTCAAAATTGCCAAAACCAAAAGCAACTTGAGTATGGATAAACAAACTGTGATACACCCATACAATGGCACACCACTTAGCAATGAAAAGAATGAACTACAGATACATACCACAGTCTGAATGAATCTCAACAGCATTACACTAAGTGAAAGAAGTTCAATATAAATGGTGATAACCTTCATGATTTCCTTTTTATGACTTTCTGAGAAAGGTAAAACCATAGGTGCAGAAATCAAGTCAGTAATTTCCAAGGACTGGAAGTGGGAGAAGAGAATTATATACAACGGGGCACAAGGAAACTTACTGGAGTGATAAGAATGTTATATATCTTTATAGCACTTAAACGAGTGCATGTGTTTGCCAAAACTCATCAAAGAGGATACTTAACTGTATATAAATTTTTCCTCAGTGAACTTGGTATTTTCTAAATGAGTGTATACTATGTTTTCTGACTTTGTAAACACTCTGTGCAATTAAAAACTTCAACACACATTAAAGTTCCAGAAATAAAGAGCAGAGTGAGTGGGAAGGGGCTGTATTAAAAGGGGTAATAGCTGAAATGTTTACAAAGTTAAAGAAATATATTTCTTTTCAGATTAAAAAAAGCACATTAATTCCTGCGCAGGATCAATAAAATCAACTACTTAACATCAAGTTAAAGAAAAGTCAAACAGCTACTAAAGAAAAAAGATTAGAGTAATGACATTTTTTTCAGAGGATACAGGCCATTCAGGTTTCCTTTTTTATTGTTTTCTTTGTATACACCTGTTAAATAATGTGCTAATATAAATCCAGCTCTTTTTGTCTCCCTTTCTAATAAAGAAAATCTCTTGCTGCAATATAATTGTTCAAACTCAAGTATTTCTCTTTCTGTTTTGACTGATGTTCAACTCTTGAAAATTCTAAATCTAGTATTTAGAGATGTCTAATATCTTGGGAATAATTATTCTTTGTACTTATATGTTGTAATTTACAAATATTTTATATAATATATTCTGCTATAATTTTATTCAGATAACTCTGACATGAACATATCACCTTGTTGGATATTTAAGAGTAAATATACTGCTAATATGCATTGCCTTTGGAGTTATCCATGACTTTTGCATGAATACAAAGAAATTTTCTAACTTATTCTTGTGCCTTCCAACGGAAACAAAGGAGTTAGGAAACAAAGGAGTTTTCTAACTTATTCTTGTGCCCCCCAACTGAAAATTTTAAAATAAATTAACAACTTTATTGGACATAACCCAACATCCAAAGAAAATCAATCATTTTCTCAGTCATTTAGATTAAAGATTGTTTGAAATATATGCTTTTTTCATTAAGTGTTTTTATTTTCAATCATAGATTGACATGCATTTGTGAAGAATATAAGAGAGTTCACATGTATCCTTTATCCAGCTTCCATCAATGCTGATATCTTATAAATCTATAGTACAATATCAAAACCAAGATATTGGCATTGATATAGTCAAGATGCAGAATATTTCTATAACCATGGGGTTTTTTGTGTATTCCCTGGGATTTTCCATGTAAATAAGCATGTCCTCTGAAAATAGGGATAGTTTTATTTCTTTCTAATCTGTAGACATTTTATTGCTTCTTGTTGTCTTTTTGGACTCACAAAACTTTCAACATTTTGTTGAATAAGACTGGTAAAAGTAGATATCTTTGCCTTTGCCCAGTTTCAGGGGAAAAGCATAAAATCTTTCACTATTGTATAATGTTAGTTGCAAGTTTTCTATAGATGTTCTTTACCAAGTTGAGGAAGAAAACTCTCTTCTTAGTTTTTAGAAAGTTTTCACCATTAATGGCGGTTGAATGCTTTTCTGAATCAACTGATGTAATTTTCTTCTTAGGTTTGTCAATATGGTAAATTTCACAAGTTCTCATTATGTTGCCCGGGCTGGCCTCAAAATCCTAAGTTAAGTTTATCTTTTCTCCTCAGCCTCCCAAGCAGTTGGGACTACAAGCACCTGCCACTGCACCCAGCAATATCAGTTGATTTTTTAATGACAAACCAACTTTGTATCTCTTGAATAAACCCTACTTGGTCATGGTGTACAATGTTTTTTAAATGCTTATTGATGACTTCTATTTGCTAATATTACTTTTAAATGTTTGCCTTTATATTCATAAATCTGTATGATCTATAGTTTTATTTTTATGTGTACTATGTCTAGTTTCGGTGTCAAGGTTAAAGAAGGTCATAAGATGAGTTAGGAAGTATTTCCTGCTCTTCTATTTTCTGGAAAACATTGTAAAGAGCTGGTATTAGTTCCTTAAACATTGGGAAGAACTTTCTAGTGAACCCATCTGTGCCTGAAGTTTTCCTTTTGGAAGAAGTTTTTACATACTGAATGTAATTTTACTAATGGCCATAGGACTATTTAAATGATCTGTTTTATGTTGAATGAGTTCTAGAAATTTGTATTTTTCAAGGGTCCATTCATCTAGTAGTTAAACTTATCTGTGTAGAGTTTTTAATGATTTCCTTATTATCCTTATGGTATTTTAATGTCTATGGTGATATTTCCAAATGTAATAGCCTGCAACTATAGTTGTGGATTTGTCTGACAATTCTCCTTTTAGATCTTTCAGTTTTAGCTTCATATTTCGCAATTCTATTATTTGGTATATACACATTTAGTATTGTTGTCTGCTTGTTGAATTGATCCTAATATATAATTCCCTTATGTGACTCTGATAATTTTTCTTGCTCTAAAGTCTCCTTCATTTGATAGTAATAGAGCTAGCCCTGATATCCTTTAAAAATTTTTTGCATGAAATAACCATTTCCTTTCTTTCATTTTCAACCTGATCATATCATTATATTTTAACTGAGTTTTTGTGGACAGCATATAGAAGAATTGTGGTTTTTAATTCATTCTGTCAAACTCTGTCCCTTAATTAGCGTATTTAGATCATTTATATTTAATGAAGTTGTTGATATTTTAGAGCTCATGTATGTCATTTTACTCCTGTTTTCTGTTTTCCTCTGTTATTTCTCTCTCTGTCTCTCTCTCTCTCTCTCTCATGCCTCCCTATAGGCTACTTGAACATATTTTAGAATTCCATTTTGATTTATCTATGGTGTTTTGGAGTCTTCCTATTTGTATAACTTTTTGGGGAACTGTTTTATGCATATATACACACATAGGTATGTTCATGTATATACATACCTATGTGTGTATAAAGTCATAGTAAAATGTGGTGTTATCATGAAGTATAGAAATCTCATCTTCTTTTATGTTCTTTTATCTTTTAAAATTAATAATATATTTCTTAAATATTTTCTCTACATACATTTAGAACCATATCAGGCAGCGTTATAATTTTTCAACTGTCTAAAATAATGTAGAAGAGAGTAGAGAAGGAAAGTCTATTGCACATAGTCATATTTTTGCTTATGTTATTCTTTTTTCCTTCCTGATATTCCAAAGTTCCTTCTTTTAATGTTTCCTTTCTGTATAAAGAAGTTCTTTCAGGCATACTTCAGGATAGATCTGCTGGCAACAAATGATCTTTGTTTTCCTTTATCTGAAAATGTCCTAATGTCACCTTCATTTCAGAAGGATATATTCACCAGCTGTAGGACCCTATGTTGACTGTTATTTTCTTCAGCACTCGAAAAATACCATGCCACTTCCTTCTGACCTTCATGGTTTCTAATGAGAAATATTCTGTCATTTGTAATTTTTATATGGGTAGATGTCATTTCTCTCTTGCTACTTTTAAGACTTTTTTGTCTTTAGTTTCTATAAGTTTAATTATGATGTGTGTTGGTGTTGGTTTCTTTATGCTTATCTTGTTTGGGTTCACTAAGCTTAGATTTATGCCCCATGCTAAATTTCAGAAACTTTCAGCTTTCACTTTCCTCTACCTCTCCTTTGAGGACTTTAATAACATGACTGTTGGGTAATTTGTTACACTTGCAAAAGACCCTGAGGCTCAATTCATTTTTTAAATTATATTTTCTTTGTTATTTAGAGTGGGTTATTTCTATTACTTTATCTTTCAGTTCACTGATTCTTTTCTCTGTTCTTCCATTCTCCTACTGAGTCTATCCACTGAGCTTTTTATTTTGGTTGTATTTTTCAGTTCTAACAAATATATTCAGTTCTTCTTTATATCTTCTAGGTCTTTGCTGAAGCTTCCTACCTCCTTGCTGTTATGGGTTGAGATTGTGTCTCCCAAAAATGCATTTGTTAAAGTCCTAATCCCCAGGATGTCAGAATATTACTTATTTGGAAATAGGATTGTTACGAATGTAATTAGTTAAGACAAGATCATTCTAGAGTAGGGTGGACCCCTAATCCAATACAACCAGTGTTCTTATTTTTAAAAAAGGCAATTTGGACATGTGCACATTTGCCAGGAGAAAGCCATGTCAACATGAAGGCAGAGATCAGAGTAACTTTTCTACAAGCCAAGGAACACTAAAGATTGCCCCCAAACCAGTCAAAACAAGGAGACAGAAAGACCTGGAACAGATGCTCCCTGAAAGCCCTAAGAAGGAATCAGCCATGACAGCACCTTAATCTTGGACTTTATTAATCTGTAGAACTCTAAACTCTGCTGTTTAAGCTACTACATGTTATTTTCAGGTCTCAAGGTCCCTAACTTATCTACTTTCTTCTCTCCGCTTTTGAAAATCTTTGTTTTATACTGTTTTATTTACGTTTCCAGAGTCTTTAGGTGTACTGAGCAGAAGGAATAGAAAGAAGTATAGCTACTCCATCTTCTCAGAAGCAGATAAATAAAAAATACTTTTAAAACTAAAGAAAATGTCCTGGCTATTTGCTAAATAAACAGTCTTTACTGGTTTTATCATGATTAATACTTTAAAACAATTGCTTATTCTGATTTCTGAATAATAAAAAGACATTTAAATGTGGCTGACTGTTGATGAGTAATATGGTGCAGATCTTGCCTAACTAAGGTGAATGTGTCAAAAGAAGGGTATTAAGCAGACATTACTAAGAAATATCCTGTTGAGTATATTCAACAACTAAACTTTCAAGGTTTCAGTCTCGTTTTGTTTTGTTGGCTGCAAGGTATTCCGTGTGTTTATCCCAAAACATGTAAAACAATACTTTCTGTTCCCAAAGTGTCTACAGTTTTTTCTCTCCCTTCCTTTTCTTCCTTTCTTCCTTCCTTCCTCTTTCTTTTTCTTCCTTCCTTCCTTTTTTCTTTCTTTCTTTCTATCTTTCTCTTTTTCTTTCTTTCTCTCTTTCTTTCTCTTATACATACTGAGGCTTGTTTTCTTTGTCACTAATAAAAGACTAAAGATTCTCCCTTTCACATCTGAAAATAAATTGCATTTACATACCATCTCCGTGTTATTCTTTAAATCATTTTTAAAAATTAAACGAGGAGGCAAATTTATCACCCAAAATTTCAAGCCCAGCTGGTTTTACATGTAAACTTAACCAAATGTACAAAGAACAAATAATCACTACATTATTAAAATTGCTTCAAAGAAAGCTACCATCTATTTAATAGAAAAGAAAAGTGAATGAATATTGCGAACATAGGTATAAAAATCATTAAAAGCAACAAGCTGAATCTAGAAGTATATGTGACATATGTGCATGTGTATATATGTGTGAAATAGAAAGATCTTTTGCATTAAAAGACATTAATATGATTCATCTCGCTAATAAAATAAAAAATAAAAATGACAATCAAATTAGAAATTCAGAAAAAGCATGTGAATACCTTTAACCCCCATCATGACTAGAAAAATAATAGTAATGAGAAAGTAGAAGGGACCTCCTTTACCTGAAAAAAAAAAGTGTCTATCAATACCTACAACAATGGGACCAAAGGGAGGCCCAGACTTTACCTATACCATGACTACTTTTATACTTAATCCTGAGTTGTATCCCACATCTTTTTTTTTTATTTGTCTTTTTTTTATTATAAAGATGTGGGGTACAATTCAGGGTTAGGTATACAAACATTGATTATGCAGGTACCCTTGTTGAGGCATATCCCTCCTCTAGCAGTTTCCTTCAACTGCCAATCCCACCCCCCTCCCCTGACAGTTTCCCACTACTGCCAATCCCTTTCTTATAGTATTATAATAATTGTTCAAGGTTCACTTATGAGTGAAAACATATGACACTCTGTTCTTTGTTTCTGTGATAGATCACTGAGTATGATCAACTCTAAATTCATCCAAGTTGCTGAGAAGTCCATGTTTGCCCTTCTTTATGGCTGCATAGTATTCCATTGTGTATATGTACTACATTTTTTTTTTATCCAGCCCAGCTTCAATGGGCAACATGGTTGGGTCCGTGTTTTTGCTATTGTGAATAGAGCTGCAACAAAAATACGTGTGCATTTTTTGTAGAATGATTTGAATTCCTCTAGGTATATTCCCAATTGGGGAATTGCTGGGTCATACGGAAGGTCGATTTCAAGTTCTTTCAGAAATTGCCACTCGGTCTTCCATCTTTACAATAAAATTTTTTTAAAACCTGCAGCAAATATAATACTAAACCATGATATGTGAAAAGCCTCCTTTGAAAGTCAAGATTAAGATTTCAAAGGCTGTTATCACATATCTCTGCACCACTTCTACATATTGGATACTGACAATGTACAAGACCAGAAAACAAAATTATAAGGATTGAGAGAGAAAAACAAATTCTCATTGTTCTCATACAATATATGAAATTTTTAATCGAATTTATACACAAAATATAACTACTAATAAAAGAATCCAACAAGGTTGTCCTGCACAAAATTGATATATCAAATTAATAAGTTTATTATAAATGCTCATCAACCAGCAAAAATACTATTATAAAGAAGATTGTCATTCACAGTAGCAACAAAGCAATTAAACATTAAAAGAATATTTAAAAAGGAGATCCAAGATCAATATCTAAAAGTTTATAAAACTTTGTGGAAAGATCATAAGGAACTATTTAATAAATAAATATATTTATCTATGGATAAGAAACTCAATACTGTAAAACTCTGCAATACACCCCCATTTGAATGGAATACTGATCAAAATCCAAAAAATATTTTTATGTCAAACTTGGCAAGCTCTTCCTAAAATTCTCAAAAAGAGACAGTGATTTTTTTTAAGAGAAGACCAATGTGAAAGGACTTACCCTTTCAAAAATCAGGACTTTGCGCCACTCCTAGTAAACATTGTATTAGATAGAATTTCTAGCAAGAGTAATCGGGCAAGAGAAAAAAATAAAAGTCATTCAAAATGGCAAAGAAGAAGTCAAGCTATCAGTGTCCACTGATGACATGATTATGTACCTAGAAAACCCTAAGGACTCCTCCAAGAGACTCCTATACTTGATCAATGACATCAGTAAAGTTTTAGGTTACAAAATCAATGTACAAAAATCAGTAGCATTTATATACACCAATAACACTCAAGCTGAGAACAAAATCAAGAGCTCAGTCCTATTTACAATAGACACACACACACACACACACACACACACACACACACAAAATACCTAGAAATACATTTAACCAAGGAGAGGAAAGAGCGCTACAAGAGCACTATAAAACACTGATAAAAAAAATTGTAGAGGGCACAAACAAATGGAAGAACACGCCATACTCATGGGCCTGAAGAACCGATATTGTTAAAAATGCCCATACTGCCTAAAGCAATCTACAGATTCAACACAATCCCTATCAGAATACCATATCATTTTTCACAGAACTAGGAAAAAACAATCTTAAAGTTAATATGTAACCAAAAAAGAACCCAAATAACCAAAGCAATCTTAAGTAAAGCAAACAAATATGAAGGCATCACATTGACTGACCTCAAACTATAACACAAGGCTACACTAACTAAAACAGCATGGTACTGGTACAATGAAACAGAATAGAGAACCCAGAAATAAAACTACATGTCTACAGCCAACTGATTTTCAACAAAACCAGCAAAATAAACAGTGAAGAAAGAACACCATAACCCCTGCTCAATAAACGGTGCTGGGAAAATTGACCATATTGAGAAGAACAAAACTGGAGTCCTGTCTCTCATCATAAATAAAAATTAACTCAAGATCGAGTTAAGACTTAAATGCAAGACCTGCAACTATAAAATGCCTAGAAGAAAGCCTCGGAAAAAATTTTTTGAACATCAGTCTAGGTAAAGAATTTATGATGAAGACTCCAAAAGTAAATGTGATAAAAATAAAAATAGAAAAATGGGATTTATTTAAACTACAAAGCAAAAGAAATAATAAATAGAGTAAATAAAAAACCTATGGAATGGAAGAAAATATTTTCAAATTATGACTCAAAGGACTAATATCCAGAATTTATAAGAAACTCAGACAACTCAACATGAAAAAAAACAAACAGCCCCATCAAAAAGTGGACAAAGGACATTAGTAGACACTTCTCAAAAGAAAACACACAAGTGATCTACAAACATATGAAAAATGTTCAACATCACTAATCATCAGAGAAATGCAAATTAAAACCACAATGAAGTATCGTCTTACTCCATGGTTATAATTAAAATGTTAAAGAACAACAGATGTTAACACAGATGTAGAGAAAAAGAAATGCTCATATACTTTTGGTGGGAATGCAAACTAGTTCAACCTCTGTAGAAAACGGTGTGGAGATTTCTCAAAGAACTAAACATAGAACTACCATTTGACTCAGTAATCCTACTGTCCTACCCAAAGAGAATAAAAAATATACTTATACTTGTACTCATATGTTCATCGGTATTCATAATGGCAAAATCATGGAACCAACATAAATGCCCATCAACGATTGAACAAAGAAAATGTGATACACACTCACAAAAACACACCATGGAATACTATGCAGCCATAAAAAAAGAACAAAATCATGTTCTCTGTAGCAACATGGATGGAGCTGAAAAACATCATCCTAAGTGAACTAACTCAAGAACAGAAAACCAAACACCACATATTCTCACTTATATGTGGGAGCATAATGACCATAAAGACAGAAATAATAGACACTGGGGACATTAATAAGAGGAGGAAGGGAGGGAGATTAAGGTTCAGAAGTTATCAATTGGGCATAATGCTTACTCTCTACATAGCAGGACACTTGAAGCCCAATCCCCAACAGTACACAATATATCCATACAATAAACAAGCACTTGTACCACAGAATCTAAAATAAAATTTAAAAAGTATATTTTGAAAAGAGAAAAATACCTGAAGATTTTGTTATAAGGCAATAGCAATTAAGACGGTGTGACCCTGGCACAGAGCTACATAATAGCCTAATGGGAAGTAAAGTTACCAAAAACAAATCCACAAATAACTGAAGGATGGACTATGCAATAAATGGAATTATAACAAATGCACCATATTCAAAAGTAAACTCTAGTAAGATCAAAACTCTAAGTATAAAAATTTAAAAATAAATCTTTTTGTGAAAATATAGGAAAACATTCTTATAATCACCAACTTGGGCATGATTTCTTTTTTTAATTAAAAAAAAACCTAATTGTGGCAAAAAACAGATAACATTAAATTTACCATTTCTAAGGGTACAATTCAGTAGTGTTTTGTTCAACAGATCCCCAGAATATTTTAGCTTGCAAAACTGGAATTCAATACCAATGAAATAATTATTCCCAATCTCTCCCCGGCCCCCCAGCAACTGACATCTGCCAATATATTTTTGTCACCATGAATTTGACTACTTTAGATACCCAATATAAGTGGAATCATTATTTTTGTTGTTGTTGTTACTAGGTTATTTCACTTACCATAACATCCTCAAAATTCATTTATGTTGTAGTATGTGAAAAAATGTCCTTCCTTTTTAAGTTTGAAATCTATTCCATGGTATGTACATACCATATTTTGTTTATCCATTTACCTATTAATAGGCATTTGTGTTGCTTCTACCTCTTGACTATTCTGATATGTCTGCTATGAACATATGTGTGCAAATTTCTCTTTGAAATCCTGCTCTCAATTCTTTTGGATATATACCCAGAAGTGGAATTTCTGGATCATATGGCAATTATATTTTTAATTTTTGAGAAACCTCCATACAGTTCTCCACAATTGCAGCACCATTTTACATTCCAATCAAGCATACATCAGGGTTCCAATTTCTCCACATCCTTGCCGGTATTCATTATTTTCATGGGTTTTTTTGAAAGTAACCATCCTAATGATTTGGGGTGTGGGCCGGATTTCTTAAGATGCAAAAAACAAAAACAAAAACAGATTAATAAATTTAACTTCCTCAAATTTATAGCAATTTTTAAACCGACTGAGAGAAGTTATTTGCAATCTATTTAACAAACAAAAGATCAGGACCTAGGATACGTAAGGAATTCCTATAAATAAAAAGAAAGTGTTAAACTACTCAGTAGAAAACAGCCAGAGAACATACACAGGTAGTTCAGAGAAATCAAAGCCCAAATGATTCATTTCACTTGCTATCAGGTTTGTGCGCAGCAAAACAACAATGAAGTGTCATTTCACATCTATAGTATTGGTAACAACTTAAATATCTCACATGTTTGGGAGAAGATGTGAAGAAAATGGAACTTTCAATACTGCTGTTAAGAGCATAAGCTGGTACAACTGCTTCACAGAGCAATCTGTTAACAACTAATACAATTAAAAGCATCCCATACCTGACACCTGGTAATCCAAGGTACATGCATTTCATATGTGACTCTGGAACGTATGAACAAGGAGATACATTCAGGCATATTTGCTGCAGCATTGTTTGTCATGGAGATAACCTAATGTTCATCATTCGATAATAAATTACAAACTGTGGCTTAATTATTTCAGAAAGCAAATTTAATTATTAAACTAGAAATAATTGTATCATCATGGACAAATCTCAAAAATATAACAATGGCAGAAGGATACATAGAGTCTGATACCATTAAATGTGATTTTAAAAACACGTAACACATAGGCATATATTTTATGAACCCAAAATGATGAAGCAAAAGTATTTTTAAAATGAATAGTAATACCCACACAGTTCAAAAGGGTGGCTCAGTATGAAGGCAGAGATAGGAAAGTAACATGCAAGAAGAGGAGGAGAAAAAAACAGGCTTGATCTCTAAACAATTAGCTCCCTTAAACGTGGAAAATATAGCAATATTTACTAACAACATCACATCTAGGTAGTGGATATGTGAGTTTTTGCTTTATTATTTCTCATTTTCTCTAGGTATTATTTGCATAAGGCTGTGGAGATGAGTGGATAAAGGAGGCATTTAAATCTGCCACTATGCCATGGACTGGTGTCTGAGGGTCAGGTTTTTATCTAATTCCCATACACTCAAAATCCCTTGTTCATTTCATAGGAAAATAAACTATAATATTTAAAAATTCAAATCACTCTTCTACCATAGCTATCTTTCCACTGTTTCTCACATATTTAAAATTTTTATTTTGCACCAAACACAAACTAACAAAAATATAGATGATCTATTTAAGAGAAAGCAAAACCTTGATTTCTCAACCAATTCATCTTTGACAAAACCATCAACAATAACCACTGGGGGAAAGAAGACCCTATTCAGTACATGATGCTGAGAAAACTAGCTGACCACATGCAGAAGATTAAAACAAGACCTCTACCCACCACCATACACAAAAATCAGCTCTAAATGGATAAAGACTTAAATGTAAAACCTCAAACTATAAGAACCTTAGAAAATGAAGGAGACACCCTGATGGAAATTGGAACTGGCAACCAATTCCTGATCAAAACCCCAAGTGCTCATGCCATAAGAGATAAGATAGACAAGTGGGAACTTACCAAACTGATAAGCTCCTGCAAAACCAAAGAAACCATCAAGAGAGTGGGGAGACAG
>CAUYQG010106945.1:0-37872 GCA_963574415.1 Tarsius wallacei
TCCTCTCACCTCCGCCTCCCAAAGTGTTGGGATTACAGGCATGAGCCACCCTGCCTGGCTAGGAATCAATGTTAATGAGTAGGCGTAAGCAGGGATTTGTGCATACGTAAGAATTATTATTTTTTAGATAGGAATACTTAACTTGGGGGAGCCTAAAAGGTCCCGTATGGAGTTTTTTTTTTAAACTACAGACAAAAAAAGAAAGAAAAAGAGAAAGAAGAAAAAAAATGCTAAATCTGGAAATAGTTAAAAACAACTATAATTATCTACTTTTATGTATGAAAATGTCCTAGTAAAATGTTAAAACAAACTCCTGTTAGAACTAATAAAAAGGCTAATAAGCTGGGTGCAGTAGCTCATGCCTGTAGTCCCAACACTTTGGGAGGCAGAGGTGAGAGGACTGCCTGAGCCTGCGGGTTAGAGATCAGCCTGGGCAACATGGTGAGACCTTGCCTCTACAATCAAAAATTAGCTGGGCATGGTGGTGCTTATCTGTAGCCCCAGCTACTTGGAAGGCTAAGGCGGGATTGATCACCTGAGCCCAGCAAGTCGAGGCTGCAGAGGCCATGAGCTGCTGGAGTACAGTGGCATGCTCATGGCCATCGCAGCCTCGACCTGCTGGGCTTAGGCGATTCTTCCACCGCAACCTTCCAAGTAGCTGGAACTACAGACGCATGCCACCACGCCTCGCTAGTTTTTTTGTGTGATTTATTGTACAGACAAGGTCTCACCAAGTTGCCCAGGCTGGTCTTGAACCCCCAGGCTCAGGCACTCCTCGCCTTGGCCGCCCAAAGTGCTGGGATTACAGGCTAAGCCACCACACTCGGCCTAATGTCCAGTTTAATCTTAGACACAGGTGAGATGCTGTTGGCCTCTAGACGAGCTGACTATAACCCCTAGTACTTTCAGAAAGACAGTTGTTGACATTATTTAAAAATTGAGGGCGTTCACATTAAAATTCTGATTTCTGGCCTCTCAAAAATTTGCAAGACTGTGTCCAGGCTTACAGCAGGTTCTCAATAAATATTTGCTGAGTTAACAAGGATGAAAGGACCAAAGATCTCAGAGTGGCAGATGCTCAGAGCCTTATAGAGCCATGTCTTCAGACCTACAGACTAGGTTAAGAAAGGCCCTTCCCCAGTTCCTTGGGAACTTAAAAAAAAAAGAATGGCCCTTGGGATCAAGTCCACTGTCCTCCTTGTACAGATGGGGAAACAGGCTCACAGATGTGGTGGGGTTGAACCAGAGTTGCCTGTCTTGTCCTCCCACTCCCCATCAGTCTCCTTCTAAGGGACTCACTCGAGGCTGACAGCAGGGGTAGCTAAACAGGTGGACTTTGCCAAAGTCATCCGCTGAAGCCAGCAACTTTCCATTGTGGGAGCGGGCCACAGCGTTGATATCAGTACCATCCGCCCCCTCGGACCAGATCCCTGTGGGTAAGAAGAGGAAAGTGATGTCAGCTGGGCCAGGAACACCCCCAAGAGCAGAAGGCCTCCCCACTCAGCCTCTCTGCCTTCTTTTTTCTTACCTAGCCTGGAGCTATCCAAGAATAGGAGTGATCTTTTGAAAATGTGAATCTGACCCTGTCCCTGCACCGCTCTAAACCCTTCCTCGGATCCCCAGGTAGCCTCAAGGCCGATGATTCTCATGGCTCAGTGGGCCCCACCCCCTGCTCCAGCATTCCACTTAAACTCTGCAAATGATTAATGACCCTGTCTTCTAGCATTTCCCCCATTGCCAAGTTCTGTCATCCCTGGGCGTCTGTACACACTATTCCCTTTGCCTGGAGACCACTCTCCTCCTTCCCCTTCCTGGAAAGCACCTCCTCATACTCTAGGTCCTAGCTCAGACATCTCTCTCTCCAGGAAAAGCTCCCTGATTCCTTCCCAGACTAGGCCAGATGCCACCCCCTCCCTCCCACTGGCTTCCCTGTCCCAGCCCTGCCCACTCTGGGTCATTACTGTCTAGGGACAAGTCTGTCTCCCTTACTGGACTGTGAGTAAGGCTGGGTTCCTATGGTCACTTCCTAGTCAGGGTGAACACAGATGTTCTCAAGGTGTATAGGTTGACTGTATTCATGCCTGAATGAATGGGTGTTAGGGTCCTGGCAGGTGGGCCAGTTGCCGCCACCTATTTGGTTTCACTTTATTTATTTGAGTCAGAGTCTCACTCTGTCACCAGGCTGGTATGCAGTGGCACAATCACGGCTCACTGCAATCTTGACATCGTGGACTTAGGCAATCTTCCAGCCTCAGTCATCCGAGTATCTAGGACCACAGGCATGCACTATTGTGCCTGGCTAATTCTTTGATTTTTTTGCACAGATGAGGCTTTTTTCTTTTTGAGTTGGAGTGTCACTCCATCACCCAGGCTGGAGTGCAGTGGCGCACTCACAGCCACCCCAGCGTCGACCTGCTAGGTTCTGGGGATCCTTCTGCCTTAGCCTTTCAGGTAGCGAGAACTACAGGTATGAGCTACTATGCCCGGCTAATTTTTTATTTATTTTAGAGATCAGGTGTTGCCAAGTTGCCCCAGCTGGTCTCGAACCCATGGGCTCAGGCAATCCACTTGCCTCGGTCTCCCAAAGTGCTGGGAATACAGGCTGAGCCACCGAGCCTGGACCAGAGATGAGTTTTATGTTGCCCAGGCTGGTTTTGAACTCCTGGGCTCAAGCGATTCTCCCACCCCAGCCTCCCAAAGTGCTGAGATTACAGGCGTGAGCCACAGCGCCTGGCCCAGTATCACTTTTTACAGCTTTAAATCCCATCTCCCTACCCTTTCCTCTTTTTTTTTTTCAGTTGGAGTCTCACTCTGACACCCAGACTGGAGTGCAGTGGCACATTCCCAGTCACTGCAGCCTCGACCTGCTAGGCTCCGGCGATCCTTCCGCTTCAGCCTGCCAAGTAGCTGGAACTACAGGCACGCGCAACCACGCCCGACTAATTTTTGATTTATTGTAGAGATGAGGGCTTGCCAAGTTGCCCAGGCGGGTCTCGAACCCGCAGGCTCAGGCAATTCACTCACCTCGGCCTCCCAAAGCGCTGGGATTACAGGCTGAGCCACCGAGCCCGGCTCCCTTTCCTCTTATATAAATATATCCCACAGGCAGTAGAGGGTTGATTCCCTGCCCTGGAGGTAACCAAAAAGACTGCAAACCACCAGTCAAGGATGTCTCTCAGAATTTCTGTCTTCAGTGGGACCTCCCTAGTTCCAGAACTTACCCAACACCCCAAACCCAAGGACACAAGTAGCTGTGGCCCATTCTACATTTCTCACGGCATCTGCATTGGTGATCTGCTTGCAGGTAGCTGGGTCCCCTGGCACAGAAAAGGGGGGAGATGATCAGAGCCAGAAGAACTCTTGATTAAACCTATCCATTTTATTTTTATTTTTGTTATTTTGTTTGTTTGTTGTTAATTGAAAATAAAGACAAGGTCTTGCTATGCTGCCCAGGCTGGTCTTGAACTCCTGGACTCAAGCATTCCTCCTGCCTTGTTCTTCCAAAGAGCACTGATACCCCACAGCCTAAGCAGGGGCATCTGCTTTGAAACCTGCAACCTACCCATCCAACCAGAAAAGGGAGGAGCTGTTAAAAGCGGGGTACACCAGGGAGAAAATAAGAAGCCAGGGACCCCTGAATTCCAAATCACAACAGCCCTGAAGACCAAGAGCCAGGGCGTACTTGAAGCCCCTGCCTCCCCTCCCAGAGCTCAGGGAAGTCTATGAAAATCATACACGCAAACGAAACCGAAGAAGAAATATCTCTGGGTCTCAGAAAACTCACAATACAGAATCTCATAGTCCCCGGAGTTGGTGACAAAGCAGTTGCTGTCCTGGGCCCAATCCAGGTGTGTGATAAAACTGGAATGGCCCTGCGGGGGAGGGAAGGGGCAGAGTTAGAGCTGGAGAGGGCCGAAGGGCAGAAACAAGGAGGAGGGGGCATTCGATCAGGAAAGGTGGAAGGCAAAATACAGGTAGGTGAGAACACAGGGGGCTAAAGGAAGAATACACAGGCCTTTGGAGTGTGGGGGCGGGGCCGGACTACTGTGGGCGGGGCAGACCGTGATGGGCAGGGCTAGACAAAAAGCACTTATAACACAACGGGAACTTAAAACAAGTGGGCAGAGCCGGACAGAGGAACTGGCTTTGAATGTGAGGGGCGGGGCCACACGAAGGGGCGGGCTTAGAACGTGAGGGGCGGGCTACACAGAGGGTGAGCTTAGAACGTGAGGGGCGGGACTACACGAAGGGGCGGGCTTGAAATGTGAGGGGCGGGGCTTAGAACACAAGAGGCGGTCAATGTGCGGGCGGGGCCGAGACTCCCGGATGTGAGCAGGGCAGAGTCAGTTGAGTGTTGAAGCTGTGCACCCTTGAGGTAGAAAATCCGTTAATTCTGGACCCCCTGGGCGGGGTGGCGGCGCAGGCTAGGGGCCACGGCCCACTCACCGAGCACTTGCCCAGGCGGCTGACCTTGCGGCCGCCCTGGTCCACCGTGTACACGTACACCAAGTTGTCGTGGGAGCCCACGGCCAGGTACGCCCCGTCTGGGGGAGGGGGAGGGGGGGCTAAGAGGAGGCACCCAGGCTCCGCTCCCTCCTTGCCCAGATTCAGCCCCCTCAGCAGTCCCAAGTCCCACCCCCACTATCCCCTCCCCCTGCCAGCAACTCTGAGCCTCAGTTCCCCAGGCCCTGCCTCTCCAGTGTCCCAGGTCTGCGCCTTACCTGGGGAGAAGCTGACCACTGAGATCTGTTCGTTGCCATCTGTATGGATAGCCACCAGGTCATGGGTCTCCGTGTCCAGCAGCAGCCATCTTTAAGGAGAAGGCATGGTGGGGGGAGGAGGGGTGAGCCGAGAGGGGCACAGCAATCTGTGGGGCCTGAGGGAGGGAAGAGGGGCCCCAGAAGAGATCTGGGACAGGCTGACTCCACAGGGATCGGGGCCATACAACAGTGGGAGTTGAGGTAGGAGAGAAGTAGGGGGGAAGGGTCAGTTTCCCAGAGAGCAGAGAAGCCCTCCCCAAATGCGTCCCCCTCAGCTTTACCTGCCAGTCACTGTGCCCACGGCCAGGACAGAGCCACTGGGGTGGAAGCCAGCCGAGCGGGCAGGGTCCTGAGAAGGGAGAGAAAAGAGGCATAGCTAAGAGCTGGGGGTCCCACGTCCATCTGGCCATTCCCCTGCCTCAGAGCCAACTCTCATCCTGGCATAGGGCTCTCCCCTCCCTCTGCTTCCCTCCAGGAACCCACCACCCTGACACCCTGGAAACCATTCCCCTTTACATCCCTTTAACATGTTAGCCTTAACAGAAAACATTCCTCCTGCCACTGCTGTCTCTGGATCTTTTCTTACTCCTCTTCTAAATTCCCACAGCTTTATTCATCCAAGACGACTTCTTTGGGTCATTTCCTAGATGTGGGAATGTTGGGACAAAGGGTATCCACAATTTTAAGACTTTTGATTTACAATGCCAATTTGCTTTCCATAAAACTTATCAACAGCTGTGTCTGAGTGCCCATTTCCCCACACCTTCATCAGCACTGGGTGTTATTATTTATTAGTTTAGGGGCATTGGTTGGTTTGTAGGCAATAGAGCACTACAGAGCCAGACTTGGGTTCCAACTGTGTCCAAGCCTTAACTGCCTCATTCGGCAACTGGAGGTCATCAATACACACTTTCCAGGATTATTATAAGCAAGGTGCAAAGTATTTAGAATGGTAACCTACTAAGATGGTGCACAGTAAGCACTCAATAAAGGATAGTGCTGGGAGCAATGCCTCATGTCTGTCATCTCAATACTTTGAGAGGTCGAGGCAGGAGGACCGCTTGAACCCAGTAGTCTTAGACTAGTCTGGGCAACATAGCAAGACCTCATCTCTATAAAAAAATAAATAAAACAATTAGTAGGGTGTGGTGGCATGAGCTTGTAGTCCCAGCTACTAGGGAGGCTGAGTTGGGAGGATCATTTGAGCCCAGGAATGGCAAGACTGAGGTAAACTGTGATAGTGCCACTGCACTATCCAGCCTGGGTGGCAGAGTGAGACCCTGACTCAAAAAAAAAAAAAAAAAAAGAGAAAGAAAAGAAAAAAGAAAGGCTGGGTGAGGTGGCTCACGCCTATAATCCCAGCCCTTTGGGAGGCTGAAGTGAGAGGACTGCCTGAGCCCACGGGTCCGAGACCAGCCTAGGCAACATGGTGAGCCCTTATCTTTATAATTAATCAGAAAATTAGCTGGGCGTGATGGCGCGTGCCTGTAGTTCCAGCTACTTGGAAGACTGAGGCAGAAGGATCGCCTGAGCCCATCAGGTCGAGGCTGTGGTGGCTATGAGTGTGCCACTGTACTCCAGCCTGGGCAACAGAGTGAGACTCCAACTCAAAAAAAAAAAAGAAAAAAGAAAGGTTAGCTATGACTAACTACACAGTAATGCCAGGCAAGTGATTTCACCTTTCTGTTTTTGAGTTGGAGGCTCACTCTGTCACCAGGCTGGAAAACAATGGACTGGTCGATCATCTTCCTTCTCCATGCTGCACAGGCGGGGGACCTTAGAAACTGCATTTCCCGAGATCCTTTGCAGCTAGAGTGCGACTGTGATTTGGGTCTGACTTTGCACTTGCAGAAGGCAGAAGATGACTTCTGCCACTCCTACTAACCAGTTGGGTCATGAAAGCAACAGGATTCACTTGCTAATACCCTATGTGCAGTCACTAGCCCTGTGCACACGGAAAAGAAACAGCAGAGAACATCTGTTTGTGGCCAGTGCAAATCTCACCAGCACTGAGTAGTTCTAGAGAAAGACAGTCCAACAGAAACTTCTATGATGATGGAGATAGTCTTCACCTACACTTTCCAGTATGGTGGCCACTAGCCACCTGTGACGATTAAGCCCTTGAAATGTGGCTAATGCTGTCAGGGTGGTGGCTCACCCCCGTCATCCCAGCACTTTGGGAGGCGGAGGCGAGAGGATGGCTTAAGACCAACCTGGGCAACTTGGTGAGACCTCGTCTCACCAGTAAGTCAAAAAATTAGCTGGGCATGGTGGCACGTGCCTGTGGTTCCAGCTACTTGGAAGGCTGAGGCAGATGGATTGCCTGAGCCCAGCAGGCCGAGGCTGCAATGGCCATGAGTGTGTCACCGTCCTCCAGCCTGGGCAACAGAGTGAGATTCCAACTTAAAAAAGAAAGCAAGAGAAAAAGAAAAGCAACCGAGGACTCAACTTATTGTTTTTTTTTTTAGTTGGGGGTCTCACTCTGTTGCCCAGGCTGGAGTACAGTGGTATGATCACAGTTTATTGCAGTCTCAACATCCTGGTCTCAGGTGGTCCTCCTGCCTCAGTCTTTTGAGTAGCTGGGAATTTTTTTTTTTTTTTCAATTGTAGAGATGAGGTCTCACCAAGTTGCCCAGGCTGGTCTCGAACCTGTGGGGTCAGACAGTCCTCTTGCCTCTGCCTCCCAAAGTGCTGGGATTACAGGCGTAAGCCATCACAGCAGGCAGAGATCAATTCTTGCTATGTTGCCCATACTGAACCTGAACTCCTGCTCTCAAGCAATCCCACCTTGGCCTCCCAAAGTCCTGGGATTACCGGTGTGAGCTACTGTGTCCAGCCTGAATTTTTAATTCTATTTACATTTTAATTACATTTGAATAGCTATGTGTGGCTGGTGGTTATCATATGGGTCAGTGTAGCTTCAAACTTAACAGCTGCGATGGCCGCCACTTCCTGGTTCTTGAACGGCTGCTATGACAGCATGTTCTTGAACTAAGTGATTCCTGACTCCTCACCTTCTGACTGTGGCAGAGGATCCACTGGCGGGTCGGTTCTGGGGTGTTGTTCTGGCTTCCTTTCAGTTGAGAACCCAAGAGCGCTTGTAAGCACTCAATGTCCTGTATTAAATCCCCTCTACTTAAAAAAAAGACCTTGTGTGGTTTCCATCTGATGCACTGAGCCCTGCACAATGGAAGGCTGTTCTGGTGGAATAGTGTCTCCAGTCCTCCTTCCCCTTACCTCGATGCTCCTGCTCCAAAGGGGCTGGTGGGACTCCGAGCTCCACAGATGCACCAGTTTATCCTGCCCACAGGTCACAAACTGTCCCCGACTGGGGTGTGTGGCCAGGCCCCACAGCTCTTCCACGTGGCCCTGGTGGAAAGGGAGGAACGGTGGGATGCATACTGCAAGCCTGGCCTTTTCCCACTCAACCCTGATGCTAGAACGAAGTGCTGGGCGTGCCTCAGCAACCCAATCTGCCCCAGTGGGACTAAGGGAAGACCTTTCCCCAATGTGTCTGAGGGGGCCTTGACTGACCCACATCTTCTCCAGGGTGTGACTTGAGGTAAATTTAGGCTTTATCCCCAAGGCCTCTGCTTCCCTCTTTGCACAATGGGAGGCAGGAGGTGTGGAGCCTCAGAGTTTGACCTCAGGAGTCAGAATGGCTGCATTCACCCTGGCCCCCACACCTCCCAGGTCTCCGGCTCCAAGCCTCTGTGAAGGCCTTCCTGGAATCTTTGTGTAGTCAGACAGAGCCCAGAAGTGTGTGGGACCCCACAGAGGGTACTCAGCCTGGTGGGTCTGGCCCTCAACTCTCTCTCACTGACAGAGGGCAGTCAGTCACCTAGGCAGGTGACATCTCCTTGGAGCCTCTGTTTAATCTTCTGTAAAATGGGGCCAATCGGTATGTGTGCTTCATAGCATTCTTGTCCTCACTCAAGTCATGGAGAACGCTAAATGTAAGGCTAGTTCGCTGGGCACAGTGGATCACACCTGTAATTCCAACACTTTGGGAGGGTAAAGTGGGGAGGATCACTTGAGCACAGGAGTTCAAGACCAGCCTGGGCAACATAGTAAGACCTCATCTCCACAAAAAAAAAATTAGCCAGGTAGGGTTTTCTTTACTCAAAAAAATTCTAGTTCATAGAAGTCGTTCACAAAATAGAAGTGACTATTATTGTTCATAACAAACTATTCATATACTATAAATTAATAATCTTAACAAATCAATAATTAATCATAACAATTGATGTGACTGATATTAATATAATCCTAATCATGGTCATATTAATATATATCAATAATATAATAATATGTTGTACAGTAACTATTATAATTACTGATTACTGATATACTCTATTACTATTACTATAATATTATTACTAAAGGTCTCTTCTGGCATCAGGACTCCTAGAAAATTTCTCTAGCTCTTGCTTTTCTTCTATTCTTAGTTGAGTTTTTTTTTTAGTTGGGGTCTTTCTCTGTCACCCAGGCTGGAGTATAGTGGCACAATCATGGCTCACCACAGCCTCTACCTCCTGGGTTCAGGCAATCCTCCTGCTTCCACCACGCATGGTTAATTTTTTTTTTTTTTTTGGTAGAGATGAGGTTTCGCTATGTTGCCCAGGCTGGTCTTGAACTCCTGGGCTCAAGCAATCCTCCCACCTAGGCCTCCCAAAGTGCTGAGATTATAGGCATGAGTCACCGCACCCGGCCCTGGTAGGTGTTTTTTTTTTAATGGGTACAGGGTAGGGATTGTGGCACACCCAGAAGGCAGGAGTGGGCATTGACTTGCAAGAAAGAATGCAGTCAGACTCCAGGAAGGCCTTTTCCCAGATCTATGGTGCTGGAGACCTGGGGAGTGTGTGGCCAGGGTATATTGCAGCCCATGTGATAGAGTGACAACCAGCCCGCCAGGGCACTTCCCAACCTGAAGGATGCCAACCCCCACCAGAAGACAGGAGGTGACACTGTTGGAGCAGTAGCCCAGGGAGCCTCTGCCATGTCAGCAGTTAACCTGTTGGCTCTGGATCATGGGGCGTTCTGGAGGGGTCCCGGATCAGGGCCAGGCAAGAGACAGGATGGAGCATGGAGGTGAGGAGAAAGTGGGGTGGGAGAGGGGAGGGATGGATGGTGCAAGGAAGTCGTAGGGGAGGAAGAGGCACGGGGGAGAAAGAGGCTCACCTGGACAAGCAGTGAGAAGCCTGTGTGGACAGAACCCTGCAGGATGGAGTTGCGGGTGGTCCCCACATACAGCGTTTCTCCCCGGCCCTCAGCCACAGTGCGCACAGGACCAAAGTCCTCAGGGACCTGGGTAGGCAGTTGAGAGAGGGCAGATGAAGAAGACACACACAGTGGCAGGGGAGGGGTGGCATACTGGGGGGAGGGGGGCTAGTATTGGGAGTCCTGGTGGGCATGGGGGGCCTCTCTGCCCCAGGTAACTGCAGTCCCCCTCCTCACCTCCACTTCCTGCAGCTTGCTGTAGTCAGAACCCCAGAGGACCACCCGCCGATCGCGGCCCCCGCCAGACACCAGCGTCCCGTCCCGCAGGGCGCAGAGCCCAAACACGCCGCCATCGTGGGCGCCCAGCACGGCCTGTGTGATGCGGTTCCCACCTGCAGGGTGGGCAGGGGCGGGGGCAGAATGAGGAAGCTGCCCCTGTGCCAACCCCTGTAAGCACCCTGAACTCTCAAGAATAAGTCCATCCATTCACCCACCCATCCACCTGCCACCCACTCATTCAAATACCTTATCATTCATCCATTAACCATCTCAGCTAACATCTATCCATCCACCCTCTGATCTGTCATCCATTCACCCACCCATCCGTCCACCAGTCAATCATCCACTCATTCCACTCATCCATCCATTCACACCCATCCATCTACCAGTCCGCTCATTCATCCATCCATCTATCTACTGTTCCATCCATTCAACCATCCATCTACTGATCCACCAATTCATCCATTTATCTACTGATCCATCCATTCATTCACCCATTTATCTGCTCATCCACCCATTCAGCCATCCATCTCCCTGCTGATCCACCCATTCATTCATTAATCTCTCTACTGATCCATCCATCTATCTGCTGATCTATCCATTCACCACCCATCTACCTATAGGTCCACTCATTCATCTACCCATTTATCTATTGGTCCATCTGTTCAACCTCCCATCTACGGTTCCACCCATTCATCCACCCATCTATCTACTAATTCATCCATTCATCCACCAATCTATCTGCTGATTCACTCATTCATCCACCCATCTATCTGCTGATCCATACATTCATCTACCTTTCCCTCCATCCATCCATCAAACCAGCCTTGCATTCATTCATTCAGCCCTTTCATTCAACTACCCATTCACCAGTTAATCCATCCTCCCATCCAAACATCCACCCATTTTTTATTTTCCCATCTACTTACCCATTCACCATTCACCCATCTGTCAATCTACCCATTCATTCATCCATTAACCACTCAATCAGTTATTTAAATAGCATTTACTCTGGGCCCAGCCTCATACTGGGGACAGAGTGGTGACCAAGACAACCTCAGATCATGCCCTTATGGGGCTCATAGCTCAGTGGAAGAGACAGACTCACTACAACTCACTGACAACCCAACATGGTTGGACCCATAATGGGGAAAACAAGGAAACTGTGAGATCACAGAGAGGACACCCAGCCTGATGGGTCAGGGAGGGCTTCTTGGAAGAAGGGACAGTTGAGTGAGGGTCCAAGGTGGCGAAGAAGTTGGCTGGGGCAAGAGAGGGTAGAAGAATGTTCCAAGAAGGAACAAGCTTCTGTTACAAAAAAACAGAGTAAGCTGGGCAAGGTGGCTCATGCCTGTAATTCCAGCATTTTGGGAGGCTGAGGCAGGAGGACTGCTTAAGACCAGAAGTTAGAGACCAGCCTAAACAGCATAGTGAGACCTTTTCTCTAAAAAAAAAATAAAACAACTAGCCGGTTGTGATGGTGCACATGTGTATGTAGTCCAGCTACTTGGGAGGCTGAGGTGGAAGGATCACCTGAGCCCAGGAGGTCAAGGCTGCAGTGAGTCATATCCTGCCACTGCACTCCAGCCTGGGCAACACAGTGAGACCCCGACAGCAAGGAAAGAACATCACAACAAGAGACGGCAGGGCCAGACCACAAAGTGCTTGGAGGCCTCAGGGCAGAGCCCAGACTTGTCTTGAGGGAACCTGGGAGTAATGGAAGAGGAGGGACCGCATGAGATTTACAGTTTCTTGTGGAAACAAACCGAATCAAAGGCGGCAAGATTGAAGGCTGTGAGACAAGGGAAGGAGGCCGAGACAGGAGAGGAAGGAACAACTCAATTCTCATCCTTCAAGACTAGATGTGGCGTTACTTCCTCCAGGCGAGCCGGGCTCTCTTGACGCCAGAAACACACATATACCGCTTTGTCCAATGTTCCAACCCCTGCCCATCTGACACCCCAAATCCCTGCAGGACAGGCCCAGGGGAGGCCTAGGGATGTGGAAACCAATCAAACCCAGTCCCTACTCCAGGGAAAGACACACTGACAGTGATTATTCAGGGCTTATTCCCAGCTGCCACATTTCAAAGAAAACTCAGAACACCCTGTAGGTAGTTATATTAAACCCATTTTACAGATGGGGTAACGATATCTCAAGAAGGACATGACTTTCCCAAGGCCACAAGGAGAGCACACTATACCACTGGGACCAGAACTTAGACTCTTCTGCCCTGCCTGGGGTAGGCTCAGAGGGGCCAGGCTCCCCCAGACCAGGAGAACTGGCCCTCAGCGATAAACCCTGGCACCTTTGCAGGCAGGAGATCTGAGGCCCAGAGAGGGAAAGACTTTACCCAAGGTTACAGAGCAACCTCTGGTTCAGGCCTGTCTCCCATACACTCATGCGCAATGGGGCAGAGGGGATAAAAAGGGCAGGAGCCTTAGAGACCAAGCATCCTTCTCAGCCATGGGCTGGGTCACGACCCTCCTCTGAGCCCACTGCTTTTCAGCTGTGAAATGCAAAAAACTCATTCTTTTGTTCATGCTTTCCACTGGCTGGAACAACTCATTCACTCCTTTATTCACATATTTACCCACAAGCTGGAACAAACTTTTTTTTCTTTTTGTTTGTTGGAGTCTCACTCTGTCGCCCAGACTGGAGTGCAGTGGCCGCTCCCGGCCACCGCAGCCTCAAGCTGCTGGGCTCCGGCAATCCTTCCGCCTCAGTCTTCCAAGTAGCTGGACTACAGGCATGCGCTACCACGCCCAGCTAATTTTTTGATTTATTGTAGAGATGAGGGCTCGCCAAGTTGCCCAGGCGGGTCTCGAACCCGCCGACTCAGGCAATCCACTCACCTCAGCCTCCCAAGGCGCGGGATTACAGGCTGAGCCACCGAGCCCAGCTAACTTTTTTTTTTTGGAGTGGGAACCTCACTCAGTCACCTAAACTTTTTTTCTTTTTTTTGAGTGGGAGTCTCACTCTGTCGTACAGTGGCACGCTCCTGGCCACCCCAGCATCGACCTGCTGGGCTCCGGCGATCCTTCCACCTCAGCCTTCCAAATAGCTGAATTACAGACATGCACTACAATGCCCTGCTCATTTTGGATTTATTATAGAGATTAGGTCTTGCCAAGTTGCCCAGGCTGGTCTCAAACCCACAGGCTCAGGCAATTCACTTGCCTCAGCCTCCTAAAGTGCTGGGATTACAGGCTGAGCCACGAAGCCCGGCCTGGAACAAACTTATTCCTTCCTTTATCCTTGGCTGGAACAACCCACTAATTGAATAATAAAGTCATCCACTGGACAGAACAACCATTCTGAAACAACCATTCATTCATTCATTCATTCATTGCTTTATAGCTCTTCTACCTGAGACAAGATCTATTCATTCATTACCATAGTCAGCCATGAGTGATGATAACCACTCATTTGTTTATTTATTTATTTTTTAGTCAGAGTCTTACTCTGTCGCCCAGGCTAGAATGCAGTGGCATGCTCACAGCCACTGCAGCCCTGACCTGCTGGGCTCAGGCAATCCTTCCACCTCAGCCTTCCAAGTAGCTGCAACTACAGGCATGTGCCACCACGCCCTGCTAATTGTTTGATTTATCGTAGAGGTCTCACCAAGTTGCCCAGGCTGGTCTCAAACCCCTGGACTCAGGCAAACCTCTCACCTCAGCCTCCCAAAGTGCTGGGATTACAGGTGTGAGCCATCATGCCCGGCTACATTTATTTAGTTGTTTATTCACCTAATCACCTTCGCATTTAGGAGGATGGATGACACATTCATGTACACATTTCCATCCATTAACTAAGATGACACTTTCATTTCTTCATTCATTCATTCATTGATCCACAGACTGGGATCACTCGTCTATTCATTGGCCCACAACTGAGGTCACCCATTCATTTATAATCCAGACTTGATCTTTAACATGGGATTTGCAGAGGATAAGGCTGAGGGGAAAGCAATAAGGATTCTCTGGATATGGTGAAAAAAAAAAGATTTTTTTTTTATAGATTCAAGGGTCTTGCTCTGTCCTCCAGGCTGGAGTGTAGTGGCATGATGACGCTCACTGCAGCCTTGACCTCCCGGGCTCAAGGGAGCCTTCCACCTCAGTCTCACAAGTTGCTGCGAGTAAAGGCGCACAACACTATGCCTGGCTAATTTTTTATTTCAATTTTATTTTTTTTTAGAGATGGGGTCTCGCTATGTGAGTAGGCTGGTCTCGAACTCCTGGACTCAAGCGATTCTCAACTTCCCAAAGAGCTAGGTGTGAGCCACCATGCCCGGCCTGAATGAGATGGGGATATTTGAGCTGAGAATTGATGGAGGTGTTGAAACTGGACAGTTATCATCCATTCCACAGGAGCAGCATTCAAGCAAGGGGAGCACAGCCAGGGGTGTTTGAAAACACTGGGTTGGGGACCAAACATGCAGTCATACTGACCTTTGCCCCAGACATAGAGGTTCCCTCCAGAGTCCCCGGTGACCACATCACCACCTTCCAAAAAGGTCACACACAGTACATACTTCGGCTTCTCATGTTTCTAGGGTGAGGGAGGAGAGGAAGGTGAAAAAGCATTGCCAAAGCAGGGTCGCCTCCCAGAGGTCACCTGTCACCAAAGGTCCCCTCTGTGCTCCTGGGTGTGTAGCATTGGGTGGAGCACACCCACCTCCAACCTGCCTCCAGCCTGGAGTGCTCAGGTGGCCTAGAGTTGCTAGTTTCTGACCACACTGCCTTCTTTCTCATCCTGGCTTTGTGCCCTCTGAACCCCCTGATTTCACCCCTTCCCCCTCCCCATCTTCAGTCTGTCTCTCTATGTTCCTTTCCCTGCCTCACCCCACCTTCTTTTTTTTTTTTAGCCAGAGTTTCACTCTGTCCCCCAGGCTGGAGTGCAGTGGCATGACCATGGCTCACCGTAGCCTCAACCTTCTAGACTCAGGTGATCCTCCTGCCTCAGCCTCCTGAGTAGCTGGAACTACAAGCATGCACCACCACACCCAGCTAGCGTTGGTTTTTTTTTTAGAGACAAAGCCTCCTATTGCCCAGGCTGGTCTCGAACTCCTGGCCTCAAGCAATTCTCCCATCTTGGCCTGCCAAAATGCTGTGATTATAGGCATGAGCCACCACATCCAACCCCACCTCCTTCGCAGTATCTCCATCTCAACTCAATCTGTGCCTATTATTCTCAGGGTCTCCCTTTTGGGGGTGGAAGCCTCAACTCTCACCAAAGGCAGGGAGCCCTGTCAGAGGTAGGCCTGAGTCTTCACTCCCAAACCCTCTGCTTCCTGCTCAGGTTGTCTGTCTTAGTTTGTGTCTCTCTGAGACAGTCAGCCTCTGAGCTCTCTGTGACTATCTATATCACCAACCAGAGCTCCCACTTTTTTTTTTATGAGATAGGTTCTTGCTCTCTCACACAGGCTGGAGTACAGGGGCACGATCACAACTCATTGCAGCCTTGAACTCCTAGGCTCAAGCAATCCTCCTGCCTCAGCTTCCCAAGAAGTTAGGACTACAGACATATACCACACCCTGCTAATTTTATCTTTTGTAGAGACAGGGTTTCACTGTCTACCCAGGCTGATCTTAAAGTTCTGGCCTCCAGCAATCTTCCCACCTCAGCCTCCTAAAGCGATGGGATTACCCACCATGCCTAGCCTAGCCGCACCTATGTATTGAGCATTTACTCCTGCTAGGAGCTGCTAGACTCCTCACTTCTTTGAACCTCACAACTTCGAGTTAAGGAGGGTCCTCTCCACGGTACAGAGAAGGAAACCGAGGCCCTGGCGGGCCACATCTCAACATACCTGCAATCCCAAAGCACTGCCACCCTCTGAGGTGTCCCGTCTCCTGAGTGTCCCAGACTACCTCTCTCAGGGCCAGCCTGTTCCTGGCCCTCTGACACTCACCTCAAAGAGGCCCTGCCGCTTGCTCAAGCTGGCCCCTTCCAGGGTCCAGAAGTAGACGTGGGATTTCCCGCAGGTGATAAGCAAGGTGGGGTCTGTGGGGTGGAAGGTGGCCACCAACACGGCCTCGTTGGAGCACTTTGGGAGACAGGGAAGACTCTGAATGAGGAGCGCAAAGCCGCCAGGGCTGCCAAACCCACCCCACACAGGACTGCCCTACACAGCTGTGTAGGTTGTGTACTGCATACCCTACTTGCCTGTACCTTTCCTATACAGCAAACTCATGTACAGGAGGCAGGACCAGCCAGGAAAGCATTATCACCTCCTTCGTCATCAACATAACAGCACTTTTTTTTTTTTTTGAGTTGGCATCTCACTCTGTCACCCAGGCTGGAGTGCAGTGGTACGCTCATAGCCACTGCAGCCTCGGCCTGCTGGGCTACGTGATCCTTCCACCTCAGCCTTCCAAGTAGCACAGGCGTGCACTACGACACCCAGCTAATTTTTTGATTTATTGTAGAGATGAGGGCTCACCATATTGCCCAGGTTGGTCTCAAAACCGTGGGCTCAGGCAATCCTCTCGCCTCAGCCTCCCAAAGTGCTGGGATTATAGGCTTGAGACACCACACCCAGCCAACAGGAGATACTTAGGGAGCCCCCAGTCTGAAGGAAGCACTATGCCAAGCACTTTACAGCCATTCACTCATTTAATCCTCAGGATACCCTGTGAGGTAAAGCTCATGAGGCCTCCCCCTCACTGCAGATGAAGAGACGCAGAGAGGACAAGCCACTTGCGTAAGGCCGCACAGCTAGGTAAGAGTTATATCTAGAATCTATCCCAACTGGGGCTCTAGAACCTTCTAGAACCCTACCTCTCAACTGCTTCTCCTTCCCCAAACAGTGGGTCCTGATCCAGAACCTGGGTTTCCTGCCTTCAGTCCAGGACAGTATCTCTTTCCCCTACCAGGCCTTATCTATAAAGTGGGCCACCACCCGGAGATGCAAATTAAGGTCTGTCTTGGACACCGCAGGACTGCAGAGTCAGCAGCCACCCTTCTGTTGGGCCTGGTCCATGCATGCTACATCCCAACATCCTCACCAAGGCTCTACGAGGAAGATGCTACCATCATTCCCATTTTACAGATGAAGCAACTGAGGCTCAGAGAAGGCAAGCCACTTGCTCAAAGTCACACAGCCAGCAAGTTGCAAAGCCAGGACTTGAACACGGGACTCTCTGATCCCAGACTCCTGACCACTGAGATCAGGCAAGTTCCTCAGAGGCACCCCAGGAGGAGGTCATGAGAATGGTCACCCCACCTTGACATCCACCACCTTGGCCTCCTTGGCCCAGTCCCACACGGAAAGCATGTGATCGTTGGATTCGTCCACCGCACACAGCAAGCTGCCCCCATTCTACAGAGGGGGAGAGAAGAGGGGGAGAGAGGGGAGAGAGGCACGGTGACTGGGGATCCACGCCCCACACATCCACGCCGACTGGGGCATTCATGACACAGGCCTGTTCTATGACCTTCAAAGGTGCTGGCCCGTGTCATATGAAACACATTAAAAACACCCCCCATCCAGGGGCCATGAAGACATCCTAAAGACTTTTGATAACTCGACTCAGTCCTAGAAATGCATCTCATTTACCCTCAGCTCTGACTCCTCTGTGGCCAGCACCTGTAATCGGGAATTCTTGCTGACACCATCTCATTTGCATTTTCATATGGAATGACTTTTATACATGGAATTCAATAATCCACAGCTAGTATAATGTTGATTGCTTGTTTATTTTTGAGTCAGGTGTCTCACCCTGTCACTCAGGCTGGAGTGCAGCAGCACAATCATGGCTCACCATAGCCTCAACCTCCAGGGTTCAGGCGATCCTCCTGCCTCAGCCTCCTGAGTAGGTACGCACTACAGGTACGCACCACCACACCTGGCTAAGTTTTTTTTACTTTTTTGTAGAGATAGGGTCTTGCTATGTTGCTCAGGCTGGTCTCAAACTCCTGGGCTCCAGTGATCCTCCTTCCTCGGCCTCCCAAAGTGCTGAGATTACAGGCATGAGCCACAAAGCCCGGCAATGTTGGGTTTTTATGCCTTTAGCTAACAGGTTAATTTTGATTTTTTTCTTCCCCATACTTCCGCGACAATATAGCCTTTTCCCCCTCAAGCTCTCAGATATTTCATAAGGCCTCAGAAAACCAGTGAGGCTCTAACCCGTGCTTCTCAAACTATCTGTAGGAAAGACTGGTTGTTTTTGACACCCCAATCCACTGCAGTCCAATATTTTTATAAAACACGATAAAAATGTAAACTATGATTTTTTAAAAAGCCCACCAATCACACACTTGGATGTGGCGACGTCAAATTGCTCTATAAATTCCTGAAGGCTTATTCCATTTCTGTACTTATCTCTGCCTGGACGTGCCAACATCCGTCTGGAACCGCACTCGGAGCAGCTGGGGCCCTAGACACCTGGTTTAAGATGCCTAAGGGATAAGTCCCCTTCCGGTGTGATGGGGGGTGCGACAAGCATGAACTGATCTACAACAAGGGAACACTGAGAGCCTGGGACCAATCCGGATATATGGCCCCCTGGGAATGGCCGGTGAGGTCATGAAGACCCAAGAATTCTGTCGGAGGCGTGGCCCGCCTCTGTGACGTCACAGAAGGGCGTGTCCACCACTCCAAAAGGGGCGGTTAAAAGCTGCAGGCCAGCCGGGCTCGGTGGCTCAGCCTGTAATCCCAGCACTTTGGGAGACTGAGGTGAGTGGATTGCCTGAGCCCAAGGGTTCGAGACCCACCTGGGCAACTTGGCGACACCTCATCTCTATAATAAATCAAAAAATCAGCCGGGCGTGGTAGCGCACGCCTGTAATTCCGGCTACTCGGAAGGCTGAGGCGGAAGGATCGCCGGGAGCGCCCACTGCACTCCAGTCTGGGCAACAGAGTGAGACTCCAACTCAAAAAAAAAAAAAAAGAACTGGTTTCAAATGGGCTAGTATCCTTAAAACAAATTCTTTGCTACATCTTTCTCTTATCTGGCAAGAAAACAAACACACACACATACGTCCCAAGAAATACCATATTTAGATGATCATTTATGTTTCAGCAATTTAAATAGCTTTGAATTATAGGCTACAGGTACAAATTCATAATGATGTAATATTAACAACAACAACAGCTAGCACTTAAATAGTACTTACTACTATAACTACATGCCAAGTGCTTTAGATACTTAATTCATATGGCACTCATAATTCATTGGGATAGGAATTATTGCTCCCCATTCCACTCTCAACATCACAGACAAGACTTACAGACATAAAGTAAGCTGTCCCAAGTTCACATATTTAGCAAGTAATAGCTAGAATTTGATCCCAGGCAGCCTGAGTCTAGAGTTCATGCTCTTACCATATTCCCTCCTCTACTTGGTCAAGGTCACACAGCTAACTAGGTAGTGAAGTCAGGAATTCAATACAAGTCTTGAGTCACGAAGTCAGGAATTCAATACAAGTCGAGTCACATAAGAACAGTTCATCATGAGACATGTCAGGTTAACTCTGTAGCACTACCCTTTTAAACCTAAGAAGTCTTTATGTCACCCACAAACCATGTCTATAGAACTGGGCATAGGTGACTCCAGTTGTCATTTGTAATTCAACCAACCTGTATGGTACGTAACAGAAAGAAGAAAATGGTTATGGTCAGAAGTCTTAACTCTGCCATTAATTTGCAGTCTGCTATTGAGTGGAGTACAAGCTCTAGAGTCAGACAGATACAGAATTGAAATCTTGGCTTTAAGATCTTTGGGTAAGAAGGCTCAGTTTGTGCACAGTACAAAGGCACCAAGGAGGCAAAATAAGGCTGAAAGTCTGCCCATGTTGAACCCACTGAGATATCCACCCTGGACTGGAGACTACACGTGCTGAAAGAAGTGGCATCTAACCACAGGTCCCCAAGTTACTGCCTAGGGCAGTGTGCCAGGCCAGGAAGTTTGGCTTCCTAATTAGTTCACAACAGAAGGTAACTTTTCTAATTCAAATAAAAGTCTCATAGCTAGTGGTGACTCTGTCTACTTGACGACTTAGTACTAGCAATGTCACCTAAGGCAAGTTACTTAACCACTCTAACCCTCAGTTTCCTCATCTGAGAAATATGGTTGAAAATAGTACTTGCCTCATACTGTGGTTCTGAGAATTATATAAAATGATACAAGTAACATGTTTATGGTGCCAGGCACTTAATAAGTTCTCAATAAATTATAACCACAAGTATTGCAATATATCTGAACCTCAGATTCCCCATGTGCTAAAATTAATATCACCTACTGCATAAGACATTTCTGGAAATGTTTAATTTCTGATAATAAACAAGGATTTTATAAGCTATATCATACAATGTAATAGTCAATACAAACAGTTCTTGATAACTAGCACTTAATATATATACAATGAATGTTAAGTAATAATGCTGCTGTATTTGCAACTCATTAAAAAATTTTATATTATATGAGAGGGGACCCAAAAACCCAAAATTTATTCATAAAAAACTGTATATTAGCTGGGCGTGGTGGCTCAAGCCAGAAATCCCAGCACTTTAGGAGGCCAAGGCAAGAGGATTGCCTGAGCCCGCAGGTTCGAGACCAGCCTGGGCAACATGGTGAGATCTCGTCTCTACAATAAAATTTTTAAAAATTAGCTGGCAGTGGTAGCGCGCACCTGTAGTTCTGGCTACTTGGAAGGCTGAGGCAGAAGGATTGCCAGAGCCCAGCAGGTCGATGCTGGGGTGGCCATGAGTGTATGTGCCAGCCTGGGGAACTGAGACTCCAACTCAAAAAAAAAATTGTTTAAACTTCAGTCACCTTCAAAGTACCCTCCATTTGATGCAATACACCTATTGAGACACTTTTTCTTTGCTCAAAATAGTTTTTGAACCCGTAAATTTTGATGCCTTTCAGTGCTTCTGCTGTTTTGTGTTTTACTTCTTCCACATTGGCAAAATGTTTCTCTTTGAGGACTTTTTTTCATCCAGACAAGCAAAAAAAGTCGCTCAGGGCAAGATCAGGTGAACAGGGAGGGTGGGGCTTGGGAGTCATATTATTTTTGGCTAAAAACTGCTAAACACACAGTACAACGTAGGCAGGTACACTCGTGAATCACCAATCATGAAATGGGAAAATGCAATGAAAGAATCTCCCAAAAAATTCACTGAAGCTGAACGCAGCTCTCACAACAACGTTGGCTAGTACACTTAGGACAATGGGTTCCTAGAACACTTACCTAGCAGGGGAAACCTGAAGCCTGTACTACAAGGGCCCCACCCTTCAAAAGATAATTCCAGTTTTTTAAAGGTCCCTCCTCATATAATCTTGTTTGAAGTATTACTTATTTTAGGGGAGATAATCATACTCATGGATCATTTTAAATTGTGAGAGAAGAATGATGTCATTAGATATATATATACAAATAATATGAATCTAAGGGGTCTAAGACTAAGTGGTATTCAATCCCCACCCCCCCAAAAAAGTCTACACTCTATTAGGTTTGGGCAAACTTAAAAAAAAAGTCACTTCAAACACTGAAGCTTCTTGCTTAAAACGAGGGTCTCTAAATAGAAAACCTTATGCTTTGAATCCACACAACATGCACAAACCACCAGATTCACACATATTGGTGTAACCAAGTTTTCTCTAAACCTGGAAATAGCATTTCCAGACACTACTTGTTGATTCATTTCAGCCTCAAAATAAATATTTGACCCTGCTCCCTTAAGAAAGGGCTCCTTCCACCCTTATTGCAATGTTTGGGATATTTAAAGCTTCTACCACCATAAATTCCAACATTCTAGTCTCACAGCTACCATAACTCAGCTATAAGAAACACAGGCCTGCAAACGAGAGGATTTAATAGGCCTACAGTTCTGTAACTGAATGATGCTTGCTGTGACCCAAACAGCAGGCAAAACCCAAAACAAAATTAACACCAGTAGCAGATCTTGTATTTCCTTCATGCCTCTCCATCTTCCAAATGTTTTGTTGTTTTGTTGCTATTCATATTTATTACCAATACCAAAAAGCTAGGTATATATGTATCAACACAGTACTACTAAGGAAAGAATTATCTTCTTAGCATTTAGGTATAAAGCACATTCTATATTTACTGTGGATTATTCCATCCATTCAAAAAATTATTTTGATGGGATGGAACACCAAGAAGCTCTGGATTCAAATCTGAACCTGTCACTAAGCAGTGTTATATTCTCAGCATACCATTTTACCTTTGTGGGTCTCCTCTGAGATAATGCGTGAAAAGTAATTTCTTATTATGAAGTGACATACATATGGAAATGTAACACTAGTCATACAAATAGACATAAAAATCTCTGCTTTAGTTACCTGAATACACTATAAAGGAAAAGCTGTGAAAGTGCTTTCAAGAATAGAAACACTTCTACAATTGCAAGGTCTTATGAACTGCCATCACCATTTAATTCTTTAGAATCTTATTACAGTGCCTGCTAGAAGCAATTCACACAAATGACTCAATCAAAAGGTAACCATCATTTGGAAATTTCTGGAAACATAAGAATTGACAGTTGAAATATTCGCTTCATCAATAACATCTATTTGGCAATACTTGCTGCTGTCTCTTTTTGGATTATTGAGTAGTATTTTATGCAGTAAGTGCTGCTCCTATAAGGGAAGTAAATGTGGAGCCTCAGTTCTGTCTACCTATTCTAACATCTCTCAGGGGTATTCAGGGAAAGAGATACTATCATCACCACTTAATAAAAGAGGAAAGCCAGAGCAATCACCTAAACATATGGAATTTTAAAATGAAACCAGAACTAGAGCAATAAATAGGATAAGTTCATTGTTCTTTCCCCTAGAATGCACTGACTTCCTTGGCCAAGGCAAACCTCCAACTGAAACAAACTCTCCTGACCTTTCTCCTAGGTTTTTTACTATCTGTCTGAGAAACCTGCAAAACAGAGCACAAGAAACAAAAAGTTTGTCCCATAAGGGACTTACTTCATGAAATCTTTGGTTTCTACTTGGCAGCTGTACAAACTATATATAAACTGACCTCCATTAAGACCAAGGCCAGACTCATGTGACTCAAGCAGTTCCATTTGGGAAGGAAACGCTAGACATCTGGCAAAATAATCTCTCAAAGACAAGGCTCCCTATATCGTGATTAGGCAGGTGAACAGAAATGCCATACAGTATCATACCAAATGGCTATCACTAATGTGCATTTACCATTTACAAATAAATTACTTTCTTTATTTACTGTGCATTAATTATTACTAAAATACAGCATCTCTTATTTGCCAAAGCACATCTCACATATAAAGCATGCCACAAAGAAATAAAACAACCCCACGACTGGCTTCAAAACAGTACTAGGAAGAAGTCAGTAATACAAAGGTAGCTCAAAAATTATAATTCCAAAGGTAAATACTTGTGCACTTATACAGTACACAAGCATGTTGTCATTGGTGCAATATTTTGCTAACAGTGTATGGCAACATTGATATGGTATACCCTAAATTAAAACTGGCTGCTCATCCAGACATGAGGTCTACAGATGAAGTACATGCTGATTTAGTTTTAAAACACTAAATGTTTCAGCTGCTGAAATGCATCACCAACTTGAATTTATATAGAGAACACATTCAGTCCATACAATCTATCAAAACAGTATGCACACTTTCAGAAGGCAGAAAATGAGAAATGATTTCTGAAGCAGAGTATCTGAAAAAATGAAGGATCCTTGATTTAACATCACAAGTCACTGAACAGGAGTTTTTTGATGCAAGAACAAATATTTTAAACAGCCTGATCACTTAGAAAACATTTAAAATTGGCCCAAAGGGCTAATTTTAAGTTGAAAAATGAGTTAAAGATATAAATGGGTAACTCACAGGAGAAACATGAATAGCTAATAAATATAGAAAATGTTCAACTTCACTCAGAATCAGGAAATGATTTTAAAGAGTATAAAATTCCATTTTATACCCATAATATAGATTAAAAATAAAAATCTGACAGTATCAAGTGCTGGAAAATATATGGAGCAGTGTAAACTCTTATAACCTGCTGATTAAAAAGTAAATTGGTATGACCACACTTAGGGCAATAGCTGCCAAAAAAAGATAGCAAAACTGCCCTAGCAATCCTACTCACAGGCAAATACCATAAGGAAAGCCTACCACATGTACCCAAGGAGACTTGCACAAAAATGGTCACAGCAGCATTTTATTTATTTATTTATTTTGGAATCGGAGTCTCACTATGTCCCACCTCAGCCTTCCTAGTACTGGAACTACAGGTGTGTGCCTCCACACAGTAGCATTTTAATTATATATAAAAATATATATTATAGCTGCATAACTGTCAACAGGGAATAGATAATGAGGGTGCCAAAATTGTTCCCTGAATTAATAATATGGAGAGATTAATAACAAAGACTCAAAGGAAGCCAGAGCCCAAAGAACCTGTGTAACAATGCCAAAAGGTACATAATATGCCATTAAGAAGAAAAACAGTATGGTGCAGAATTTTTTTTTTTTAAGAAATAGGGCTGAAAACTTAACAAATTTGGTGAAATATAAACTGTAGTACATCCATATGATGGAAATGCATCCAGCAATAAAAAATTAAAATATAAAAAATAAGATATAAAAAATAAAAATAAACTACTGATACATGCAATAATATGGACAAACTTAAAAGGCATTATGCTGAGTGAAAGAAGCCAGTCTCCAAATGTAACATACTATTTGATTTCATTTATATGACAATATGCAAAAGTATAGAAATAGAGACCAGGCCAAGGATTGCCAGAGGTTAGGGATGAGAGAAGAGGAACTGAATACAAATGGGCAGCACATAGAAATTTTAGGGGATGATGGAACTGTTCTGTATCCTGATTGTGAAGGTGGTTACACAAATCTATATATGAGTTAAAATTCATAAAAATTTACACCAAAAAAAGATCAATTTTATTATACACAAACTTTAAAAGTCTAGAAAAAAAATCACTATCTCCCCCGAAAGGCATAGATCCAAGACATATGGCATCACATATATTACATACCCACTTTCTGAAAATGAAAAAGGCTACTAGATCATGTAGTTTAGATGCCATCCAAATAAATACTACGACATTGCCTTCAAAGATTGGCAAAAAGCTTAAATAATGATACTAAACAATGCTCTTAAAAATCAAATAGCAATCAATGCCTTGCAACAAAATTTTCTTAGAAAAAAATTGCTCAGTTTTGTAGCCATTTTATTAACTTAAATCTAGAATTTAAAAACAATCATATTGCACAATTAGAAGGAAATATACTTCGGTTACATTGTTTTCATGCATGTAAAACTTTGCGGGGATCAAGAGATACTGTTAGTCTGTACAATTTTTTAACTTTTCTTTCTTATTCACCCTCTCAAGTCAGTGTTCTCTGAATAAAAAGTGTTCTAAGCTCTGAGATGAAGGAGACCTCACTGACAGATCAGGAACTTTGATGGCTTCCATGACCACTTTCCACAGGATTCCCAAAAGAGAGGGTGGCAAAGCTACAACAGTGTCCTTTGACTAAGATGACCATGTGTCCCAATTTGCCCGTGACAGGCCGGTTTAACACCTGCCTTCATAACATAACTATTATCACTACCCTCTTTTACTCAAAAAGTACAGCAATTTGGAGATGGATTATATGGCCACCTAATTCCCCCTCTAGGAACCTAACTCACAAATCCTATCACATGTACATAGAAAGTAGTCCTCACAAACAGAAGTCCCTATACTAGATCAAAAATGAGAAAATTAATTTGATTAACCTAATGTATTATCTTTATTTTGTAATTATAGCTAATAAAATTCTCTTCTTTGGATTTTATATACTTGCATATAAATAACTTCATACTCTAGTAAATCCATTCCCTAATACCTTAGGAGAAAATGTCTATCAGTCAGGTTGAATAAAAATAAACCACCCACTTAAAAATCTCTACCCAGGCCTCCATTCTCAAGCTTTAAAGCTATTTGATAGCGTGGAATAGTAAGTGCTTTTCATTCCAATTTAGGATGCTATATGTCAAATTCTAAGGAAGCTAAATGACCCTATTATGTTAGATTCCAGAATGGAAAATTTAATTCTATTTCCTTAAAGTGATATCATTGTCAAAGAAAGAACAGGTTTCAAATTACAATTATTTCTTGGTATGTAACAAACATGGGACAGGATGTCTTTCCTTTACAGTTTATCATTTTTTAAACAATGAACTATTTCCTCAGAGAATGAACTACAGACTCCTTATATCTCCTTCTTGACATGCATGCTTTGGACCGTTAACTAGACAGGAAAAGTTAATACTTGTTATTCCCTGTTAATAGATCTGACAGGAAAAGGCGAATAAAATGACAGACTTACACTGTCCAATATGACAGCTACTAGTCACATATGCTCTACTGAACACTTGAAATGCATCCATGGTAAAATTGTGAAGACTTAGTATAAAAAAAAGACTCATTAACAATTTTTATATTACAAGCATGTTGAAGTAACTTTTTAAATTATATTAAATAAAATACAGTATTCAGATTAATTTCACCTATTTCTTTTTTAAAAACATGACTACTAAAAAGTTTCAAATTACAAATTTGGCCACATTATATTTCTATGGTTTGATGGTTTCCATAATAATTTTTATAACAACAAAAGCAGGTATAATAATGACATTCTTATAAAGTCTTTATGGTTGCAGCAGAAGTACAAAACAACAACACTAGCCATACCAATAACCCTCCTTGTTACTTGACAGTAACAAGCACCATACATTCCTTAACAGATTTTTAAAAAGAACAAAAAGAAAAGAAAACCAATGCAAAAACTCAGCATGTTTTTAAAATGCACTACTCCCCACTTTTTTGGTTCAGGGAGTATTCTTAATTCTCTAAGAATTCATTATTGAGTATTTACTTAACATTTGTATAGACACTGTAGGATTCCTGAAATATCTCAAAGCAACTCAATAGTGGATTTTGGAAGCCCACAGTGACAGCCTGGGAAACCCATGGCAACAAAGAGAGATTGCAAGGGGAAATGAGAAAGCCAAACATAGGCCTTGAACATAGACTAAAAGCAGCCAGTAGGAGCTAACCAAGTTGAAACAAAAACAGGGTAACCCCTTCGGGTCCCTCCCACTGTGGGAGCTTTTCTGTCCTCTCAATAAATCCTGCTTTTAAAAAATAAATAAAAAATAAAAAACAAGCACCTTTGTCTTGCATCTACTTGCCAAACTTTTTCTTATATTTTTAGTTGGTTTTGGTCACATCTTCAGGGTTAGGCTTTTAGACCTAAACAGTTTTATTGGTAGGTTCAGAAATACATTTACATTTCTAAATTTCAAATAGGTTAAATTCATGTTTAGCAACCTGCCACTAAGCATTTACCAAACTCCTAGTAGAGATCATAAATCAGTCAGTTCCCCAATTTCTTACATAGGGACTACATGTCTTGATATTTCAGAGTTGGCATTAAAAGATCCACATAAATTCTATTTTCTATGCCCTTGCTTACTTTACATGGAAGCAATTATAACAAATTTTGCATTAAGTTTACATTTCAAATGGCTGTTAAACATTACAATTATACAATTAGCACAGAATTCCCAAGTTCATCAGGACTACTGTAATCTCTGTTTGGAGGCAATTTCAGTTATTTCAAATACTGTAGTCTTATTATATACCCCGGAACAGAAAGCCTGAAAATAAAATAACTTCAGGCTTATTGCTTAGGACAGACACTGTTCCAATAGACACAACTGAAGCTCTTCTATCTAGAGGCAGCTTTATCTCATTTAAAACAGAAAGGGAAGTAAGGGTAACCCCACTGGGTCCCCTCCCACTGTGGGAGCTTTTCTGTCCTCTCAATAAATCCTGCTTTAAAAAAAAAAAAAAGGAAGTAATATTGATATAGATACAGATGACATTCATGCCTCTTTGATACTTAAAGTTACCTAAGTACCCAGGAACACTTGTTACAAAGAGTTTGTTTCTTTGTTTCTTTTTCAACAACCACAAAAAAATCTTCTGGATTCTCCAGATATGTGATGTGACTTTAGAGTTTCTGCTCAAGCATTTTTTCCTCTTGAGCCTGACCATAATTCAAATATTTTATGGAGGTTTCTTCTTTTTGGTTTTTGAAAAATTACGCCAGTGCGCCAGTCCTGTATTCAAATATAACTAACAGTTATATTTTATCACTGTTCCAAGCTCTACTGTGCGTAGAAAAGATGCACAACAGGGCAATCCCCTCGGGTCCCCTCCTGCTGTGGGAGCTTTTCTGTCCTCTAAATAAATGTGCTTTTTCACTTAAAAAAAAAAAAAAGAAGAAGAAGAAGAGGAAGAAGAAAAGATGTACAACAAATATCTGTTGAGTGAATAAACGAGGAGAAATATGTCCACTATCATTGGACTGCAAAGAAAAACTGGATACAAGGAAACAAAATATAGGCAGGACAAGTAAGACACCCTTCTACCTAGAAATGTTAAAAACAGACACTCAATATGGGATGATAAAAAAGTTCTGGAGGTAGATAGTGGTGATGGTTTATAACTACATGAATGTACTTAATGTCACTGAATTGTATACATAAAGATGGTTAAAATAGTAAATGTTATGTTATGTATATTTTACCACAATAAAGACAATTTTTAAAAATCTACTCAGTCAAGTGTGACTACAGAGAAAGTCTGGCCATATGAAATATTATTATAAATGGTAAAGGAAAAAAAGATAAGCAAAAGAGCGCTCACTGAAAAAATTGTGTACTGTGAGGATTTTGTATTTACAAAATATTTGTGTTTGCCACATCCCTATGATGAAAGTAGTATGCTATAGTAGCTGTATATGTATAAAATTCCGAATGGTATTCCACTAGAAGAAAAACTAGGTAAACATAAAATGTTATCCTTTAGAAATAAACTTGCTTGCTTTAAAAAAAAAAAAAAGAATTATTTGGGAGGCCAAGGCGAGAGGATTACCTGAGCCCAGGGATTCGAGACCAGCCTAGACAATCTGGTGAGACCTCGTCTCTACAATAAATCCAAAGATTAGCTAGGCGTGGTAGCGCGTGCCTGTATTTCTGGCTACTTGGAAGGCTGAGGCGGAGGGATCACCTGAGCCCAGCAGGTTGACGCTGGGGTGGCCATGCATGCTAGCCTGGGTGACAGAGTGAGACTCCAACTCAAAAAAAAAATTTGAATTAAATTGCCTTGATCTAAGTTCTCCATAACTCTTTTAATTTTATGAATGGGTTCTGTAACTCATGTAGACTAACCCAAAAACACCTTTAAAATATTAATATGAAATACTTATTTGTGGACTTTATTATAAAAATCCAAAAGAAAAAATGAGCGTAGATCATGTTAAGGAAAACAAAACAAAACTCTTATCTTACACCAAACATTCAAAGATAAAGAGGGAAAGGGAGAGAAGGAGAGAGAGGGAGAAAAGGGGGAGGGGGAGAGAAGGAGGGGAGAAAGGAGGAAAGAAAGAAAGGAAGAAAGAAACGAAGAAATCTCAATTGGTGACAGGAGAACTATCTGTCGACCCAGCATCTATATAAACATTCTCATAAGGGTGTCTTAACAAAACTCAATAATAAGAATAAGCAATAAGAAGTTCAAAGAGAACTGGTAGAACTAGATGTTTTTAAGAAAGGAGAGTGGGCCTACCCCCTTTGAATATCCTCCGGCCTTGTTGTTTTACAAAGCTGTGACCAGTCATCCAAAATTTCTAGCATTTTCTCCTTCCCAAACTCTTCTGAATCCAAGAAACTAGTTAGCAAAACAAAGTCAGTCTATCCCTGCCATTTTAAGTTCTGCTCCAAAGCTGTGACCAGTAAGTCAAAAAGTCTAGCATTTTCTCCTTCCCACCAAACTCTTCTGCATTTAAGAAGCTAGTTGGCAAAAAGAAATATATTCATTTATCAAGGCTGCACTCAGTCTGTCACTAAATGGAACAGCATATTATTACTAAAGTTCTCCAAAATATTAACCATCCAAAATTCTTTTGAACAAAAGCTGCTTTGGATCTAGGATAAGAAAAACAAACCCCAAAGATCAACTAAATACTTATTTCATAATATACAAAAAAAATTGACAGACTACATAAAAAAAATACTTCCTGTATTAGAATGGGCTAAAAGGGGGATTGGGTTAAAATAATTCTAAAGCAACTATATATACACACTCACATGCACACATACATATATATATATATAACTGCTAAGGGAGAGAAATGAAAATGATGAGCTACAGCATAACCTACAAAAAACAAATGGCTATATTTCTGGAAGGAGCTGCAGCGTTTAATTATACCACAGAACAGTATCCTGCTCAGCTTTTTAGAATCAGCTGCCATCAGGCACCAAAAGAATTTCAAGTAAAAGTAAAGATGCTACACAGAACTAAGGTTATTTTCAAGTCTAATTAGTTGGTCTCAAATTCCATCATACACATATATATCTTATTTCTTCATAGCCACTCTTGCAATAAAAGCATCTACTCCTCTAAGTGATAATGCAAAATAAATTTGTATTTGTCAAAATTTCCTTCATTTACCTCTAAGTTAATAATATACTAGTTTGTATAAGAAAGCTTATACCTCAAGCTTCTAGCAGTAAAAACATGACTTGCGTAGCATGTTAAGGAACAAATACGGGGGGGGGAGGGGGTGGAATGCTTTCCAATAATTAGAACAGTCAGTATTTGCTGAATGAATAAAGGACTTAATTGCAGTAAAGATTACTATCTCCTCCTCATAAAGATGTCCACAGTAAAGAGACTCTGAAATACTTTATCTTCTTAACCATTAATCATGGGGTAATGCCATAAATACAAAGTGATGATCAAGTCTTTCCCTATCTCTCTTCCTCTGCCTCTCACCACACTCTTTCTCATTCACACACTCACTCTCTCTCACATGTACACTCACACACATGCCCATTTGATACCAAAGCCAAATATAGAATACTTGTTTCCTCTCTTTCTGACTCTTTCTAGCTTGAATAAAACCCCTATGATATGCGCAGCTTTGCACCCCTTAGAAATCACCTCAGGAACTGCCCAAAGAGCAAGCTGCCATTCTAATTACATCTTCAGGAAAAAGACCTTTTCTTACTTGGGTTCTCTGGTGATTTCTGCCTCCTTCAATAGGTATAATCAACCTTTGCAATTAATCTATAGTCCAGGTTCTGCTCATGAGCAACATTATATAAAAATCGATGACTCTTTATTATAGGCATATCTATATGTGTGAAAGTTTTAGTGCAAGACATATGTCTGATTTATCTTCCACTATGTTCTACATGAATCCTGTTAGGTTCTGTTTTCACACAATCACTCTCACCAATGAACAGGCAAGCAACCAATGTACACATGTAAACCATGGCCACTAATTTATAAACAAAGACGCTGACCAGTGGTGGCCAGAAGTTGTGACTATAAGAATCATATTCGCCGGGCTCGGTGGCTCAGCTTGTAATCCCGCGCTTCGGGAGGCCGAGGTGAGTGGATTGCCTGAGCCCGCGGGTTTGAGACCCGCCTGGGCAACTTGGTGAGACCTCATCTCTACAATAAATCAAAACATCAGCTGGGCATGGTAGCACGCGCCTGTAGTTCCAGCTACTTGGAAGGCTGAGGCGGAAGGATCGCCGGAGCCCAGCGGGTTGAGGCTATGGTGGCTGGGAGCGGCCACCGCACTCCAGTCTGGGTGACAGAGTGAGACTCCAACTCAAAAAAAAAAAAAAAAAATCATATTCATTTCTGAGCATTATTTACTTAATCAAAGATCTAGTAGTTTAAAAAAATAGCTGAATGACATATTAAAATGCCAAGAACCCCCAGGGAAATGGTAATACAACACGAGTATAAATAAAATAAAATTGAAAGTCTGAAAAAACTCTATGATGACAAAAATGGATAGAGTGCAGTCATGTGTCACTTAGAAATGCATCCTTATGTGATTCTGAACATCATAGTATACTTACATAAACCTGAATGGTATAGCCTGCTACATAGGTTATATGGAAGAGCCTATTGCTCCTAGACTATAAACCTATACAGCACGTGACTGTACTGAATACTGTAGGCAACTGTAATACAATAAGAAGTATTTGCATATCTACACATAGAAAAGGTACAGTAAAAATATGGTACCAGGCAACCCCCTCAGGCCCCCTCCCACTGTGGGAGCTTTTCTGTTCTCTCAATAAATCCTACTTTCTTAAAAAAAAATGGTATCATAATCTTATGGTACCTTCTGTATATGCTTTTTGTGATTGATTGAAATATTGTTACATGGTATATGACTGTATATACAATAGGAACAAATGGAAACGAGAGGGACTAATCAAGTAGAAATATTAGATATAAATAATCTACAGGCCATAATCAACTTGAAGTATAGCACAGGAAATGTCAACTCTGGTGACCAAAGAATATTACATTTCTTGCAATATAGATACCTTTCACTTCACCTGATATGGAAATACCTTCTACAATCAAAAGACAACTGTTTATGTATATGCTTTTGAGTAAATGCCTATAAATCAGAGAGACATAATTTTGACATAAAATTTGCTTATGCCTATTGAAACCTATATTTTCATGTGGTCAATAAAATGCTACTTTCTCAAGAGCTCAATTATTTAATTCATCAACTGTTGTATCTGAGGAAAAAAAAGTTGCTAATTGTGTTTACAATTAAATATATGAATAAGTAGGCCAGGCTCATGCCTATAACCCAAGCACTTTGGGAGGCCAAGGTAAGAGGATCGTTTGAGGCCAGGAATTCAAGACCAGACTGGGCAACATAGCAAGATCTCGTCTCTATTTTTAAAATTAAAAAAAATAAGCCAGGCACAGTAGCCCAAGCCTGTAATCTCAGCACTTTGGAAGGCAGGGGAGAAAGGATCGCATGAGTCCATGGGTTCGAGACCAGCTTTGGCAACTTGGTGAGACCTCATCTCTACAATAAATCAAAAAATTAGCCAGGCGTGATGGAGCATGCCTGTGTTTCCGGCTACTTGGAAGGTTGAGGCGAAAGGACCACCTGAGCCCAGTAGGTGGAGGCTGTGGTGACCATGAGCATGCCACTGCACTCCAGCCTTGGCAACAGCCTTCGAGACTCCAACTCAAAAGAATTAAATTAAATTAAATACATAAATAATACATGTATGAACAAATAAAAACACTAATATTTTAATACAAACTATTAAAATATGATAGAAAAACCTGTATTATGTCAAATACAGGTAGAATCTTTGTATGCATCCAAGAAGTCTTTGCCTTTTAGATCTGGAAACTCTCTTTCAAAACAATGCTCTGATTGCTCCACTGCCAAGCTGGATTACAAGGATTGGCCCTGTCAGAGAACTCACTGAGGATGTAACCACACCTAACAGCAGCATACTAGCTGCCCCAGCAAAGGAGCAAATGACTCACAGTACTGAACTCACCCTTGTACTACAGTCATATTTATGATCTCACCAGAATCCAAGTCAGAAATCAGGAAAACAAACCACATGCAAAATATGCACAGGAATGAAAGTCAGAAAGAAATACAGAATTAAAAATCACAATTCTGATGCTTAGTTGTTCAAGACATTCCAACAAAACTGATAAATAAGATATTTGATTTTTGAAAACCATTTCTGATAGTATATTCTGTCATTTTACTGTTCAGAAATTATGGACCTTCCTATATTGAGATAACGGAAGAGTAAGCTTCACACTGGAAGGGAGAAGATCCTGAAGAGACCACTCTTTTCCAGCTAGCCACAGAACAGTAGGCAGGAGAGCTGTTAACAGGAGAGCTGTTAACCAATACACAGTAAGGTGAATAGACACTGACTGATCAGATCAAAATGGAGGTATAGAATAAAATTTTAAATTTTTTCATTTGCTCACTTCATATACTAAGTCTACTTTTAGAGGAAAGAAGCTGAATAACCACATACCCCCAAACCCTATTCCTACAAAAAGTCAGACTTTGGAAACATAAGAAGTTGACTTTTTTAAAAATGGAAAATGTTTCTCTGTTTCATAAACAGAGATCTGAAGGACTTCTCCAAGGAAGGCTATTAAAATGCTGAATTTACCTAGAAATAAAATTCTTTTAAGCTGAAATTCAAAGAAAAAAAGCATATATACAATCTGACTTTATCACCCTTCCAATTTCCAAAACAGGATTTAAAAAATTCTATTTGATGCAACACAATTTAACAATTCAAATTGTGCTAAACATAATTCCAAATGTTATATTTAAAGTGCATAAAAAGGATTCTTGAGCCACTCTGGTACTGGAGCCTACTCCAAATTCTCTGGACTGTACTGCCTTTCTGTCTAATAAATCCCTCTGTCTACTTTAAAAATAAAAAATAAAGTGCATAAAAAGGAATAGTCTACCACAAATTTGAATATGAACTTCACATAATATATACTGGTAATTTCAGCTTTTTTTTTTTTTTAAACAATCAACAAGTCACTAGTAGTCAAAAAAAAATTTTTTTTTCTTTCTTTTTTTTGAGTTGGAGTCTCACTCTGTCACCCAGACTGGAGAGCAGTGGCTGCTCCCGGCCACCGCAGCCTCGACCTGCTACGTTCTGGTGATCCTTCCGCCTCAGCCTTCCAAGTAGCTGGAACTACAGGCGTGTGCTACCACGCCCGGCTAGTTTTTGATTTATTGTAGAGATGAGGTCTCACCAAGTTGCCCAGGCGGGTCTCGAATCCGTGGGCTCAGCAAAAAAATTTTAAGGTACATTACACCTAGACTCTCCTAATTCATAGTTTCTGCTTCAGTAATTTAACTGCAGTTTACTATGCATCTGTTACACGCAGTACATCACTGTGGCATGACACATAAGCCATAGTGTTTACACTGTGTATGTGCATGTAATACTTGCCTTCCACTAAACACCCAAACATATTTTTGGCTCTAGCTGAATATAAAAATGAGAAGAGTACCCTAATAATAGTATAAATAAAAGATTTGGGGCCTTGAAAAATGAATAGCATTTTGACCAGTAGAAAAGAAATAGGAGGACATTCTACACAAAAATATGTGAACAAAGGCAGAGAACCATAAGGTATGTCTCAGGAATCTAGCACAGCAAAAGCCTAGGTTGTAAAAAGGAAAGGAGAAAAAAGAAGAGCCTGGAAGGCTGACCTGGGTTCAAAGCATGAAGGGCTTTTAATACCAAAACTCACAATTTTAAGCTTTATTCTCTAGGCAACAGGAGACAGGCCTAGCAATGGTCATTTTACACGAAGACACAGAATAACAATTCTTAAAAAAAAAAAAAATTTTCTTGAAAAAAATAAATATTTCTTGAATTGAGGTTTCTGCTCATCTCTATTACCACTTTTGTTCCTATATTGCTAAACCTTCTGCTATTACATTACTAATTCCCATTCTTTGTTTTCTTACCTCAAAGACAATCATTAACATATCTGAGAATGCAAACTCATGATTGGAGAGTTTGAACTGTACAACTAGTATGGTACCAACAACTACGATAGTATCAATGGAAGAATTTCTGAAGTTTAGAGAAAACAAGTGAAGAGTCGTATTCAAGAAAAATGTCTGTAGCCATTTAGAATTTAAATCACAATTCATATGCCCTACACGTTTCACTAACAAGACCAGAAAGCTTTAGGGAACGTTGTAGTGAATTATAAACAGAATCTTAGAGAAACTTTTTATAAACATTAAAAGTGACCAGCCTGTGAAAACTCTTTTACCAAATGCTAACACATTTCTTCCAGCACTACCACCTCAAACACCAAGCAGCTTTATGTTGACAACAAGCAACAATGCCCAAGATTGTCTATCATTTAGGTTGCTAAATATCTGGCCTATAAAATCAACAAAAGGGCACTGTTAAGCTAAGGCAAAGGAAGTATATTGATAAATTTCTTCACTGACAAAACAATACATATTTTAAGAGTACATGAAAGAATAAACTGCAGTATTTAAATCATCAAAATCCTAAGCTAACATTTACTAAGATACTAGTGGAGGGACGAGGTGTGGCTCAGAGTTTCTGTTTACAATCTATTTACTAGCGCAGCTTAGCAACATTTCTCCTAAACATCACCAAGAAGCAAGTGTTGGTCATAATCCTTCCTTCCCAGTAAGCATAAAGGGCCAAACCTTGGTCTCTGGGGGATACAAAAGAACCATCTGAGGGAAAACAAAAAATATCTGCATTAGAAAGAAAAACTTTCCTAAGAGTGCAATGATTTTTTCCATTCTCACTTCCTTTTAGGACTAACAGCCTTTAGACAATACAGGAGTACTAGGCAGCAGTCATCTGGAGGAGGAAATGAATCACAGAAGTTAGTCAAGACATTACTATTTAGTTATCTAATACTCCAAACCTTGGTGCTGAAAGTAAATCTGAATGTGCAGAATTATCTGCCAAAGCCCAATCAACTCTCAGTCACCAGTCAGATAACTACAGAAAGGAATAAAGGCAAACATTAAGCAAATCAGTCTTCCAAAGGCAAAAAGAAAAAAATTCATATATCCAACCTACGTGTGTACACACACCTATCAATACATGCAAGGTTTTTAAACACTAAAAATGCTTATAATACTTTACTAAGTTAATTTTGAAAATGTTTATAGTATTAATTTGTGTTGGCTTACAAGTCACATTGTTTTAATAAAGTAATGTATACTCATTGTAAAAACTAAAATTAAATACAGATGTATATAACATGGAAAGTGACAGTCTCCTGAATCCCATCCCTAGAGACAGACACTATTAACACTTTAAACCCTAGTATTCTGCAATGTTCTGTGATTACAAAATCTCAAGATTGAGAATCCATAAAGATATTTGGTATAATCAAGCACTTTCTCCACTACTGTACCCCCAACCAGTGATAATAAAATACCCTCTACAATGTCCCTGCCAACTGTTCATTTTGCTCCCTGCTTGAGCAAATTCTATGACAAGGACTTGATTACCTCCTAAAGCAGTCCACTCCAGCTGTATTCATTTTTTTTTATTTGTTTGTTTTTTTTTTTAGATTCAAGGGTTTGTGCATAGGTATATTACATGATGGTGAAGTCTGGGCTTCCATGGAGCCCATCACCCAGGTGGTGGGCATGGTACCCAGTGGGTAGTTTTTCAACCCTTACTTGTCTCTCTCCCTCTTCTCTTTAGAAATTCCCAACATGTAATCCCAGAACTTTGGGAGGCAGAGGCAAGAGGATTGCCTGAGCCCAGAGGTTCGAGACCAGCCTGGGCACCTTGGTGAGACCTCGTCTCTAAACTAAATTAAAAAATTAGCCAGGCGTGGGGGCACACACCTGTGTTACTTGGAAGGCTGAGGCAGAAGGATCACCTGAGTCCAGCAGGTTGAGGCTGCAGTGGCCATGAGCATGTCACTGCACTCCAGCCTGGGAGACAGAGTGAGACTCTGACTCAAAAAAAAGAAATTCCCAACAGTAGCTTTATTCTAATAGAGTGGCTAGTACCTTCTTGTCAGAGCATCCTGGTTTCTCTCCCAAATATGCCTGTTTTTAGATGTTTACCCTTAAAATACCTAGACATGGACATGCTACTCTGGGACAATAACAGTTCTCATTCTGGATACTATGCTTCTATTA